>JAJHPF010000024.1:4894200-5126700 GCA_024447775.1 Carex cristatella
CAAGCTGATGCAATTTCGAGAAATTTCCCAGGCATAATCTTTCTTAATTTCGAAAGAATGAGTCTATGGTACTATGCATACCACGGATTGATTCATAATACATATCAATATTTCTGTTTTTAAAATCTTAATGGTCAATCTGAACCGTTCAACATGATCCCCATATGAATATCTACTTGCAGACTGAATTTTCTATTTTTCAGAATTTTTTTACTATTTTTCAATATAGGAAGAAAATTACTTGATCTGAAAATTCTGAATCATCCAAAAACAGTGATTTTCTATCTATCTTAAAAAAGTTGTAAAAAATTCTAAAAAATGAAAAATTTGATTTGCAAGTACATATTCATATAAAAATCATTTTGAACGGTTCAAATGAACCGTTAGGATTTTGAAAATGAAAATATTAATCCGTATTACGGACTAAATCATGATATGCATAGTACCATAGACTCACTCATTTCGAAATTACTGGAGCAAAAGACAAAAATTCATCAATTCGAAATTAAGAAAGATTATGCAAATTCACTTAGCACTATAATTTCTATAATATATAATTTTATAGCTTAGGGTAAGTGATCATTCTGTCTTTGAAAGATATTTTGAACTGGATATGGCAGCATTAGTCAAAGCCTAAGTGCACGCTCCCAATATACGAGATTGAAAGTTACATTCGTAGTTAACCAACAACCCACATGGCTGAAAAATTATTATATAGTAAGCTTGTTTTTTTTTTTTTTTTTTTTATAATGCATTTCATTACGTTTCGGAAACTCAGTTCATATGAAATAAACGAATACGTATCCCAAAGGGTTGATTTACATTTCCCTAACCTCTAATATAATTAGCGGTTCATAGCTCTCCAGTCCTCTTTTTGGTACCTGCGCTACAGTAAAGAAAGGTTGTACTATGATCCCTGCTAATTATGGTTCTTTCTTTTTTAGTTTTTACATTTGTCTCTGCGTTAACCTTCATAAGTATAAATATTTAGTATTAATATTTGCATGTAACTTGATATGATGATCTCTCTTTTTCGGTCTCCTAATAGTCTCCACGTCAACTTTCCTCTAATGAAGTAGTGGGGCCTCGTATTCCCGCATTAATATTTTAATAACAAATATAGTTGACCTCATAAATATAAATACTTCAATAAAATATCAATACTTGCAAAATAAGATATTAATACTTTGATGTGTAATTTAATATGATCGATAGCATGAAGATTAAACTTTGTATAATGTATATACATATAAATATTCAATGCACAGGTATAAATACTTTCAATAATTGATATTAATACTTTTAGACGTCATCCAACTACATATATAAAAAAAATATATTAAGTATTGTGGACCCCCATATAGTTATGACAATATTGATATTTTTAGAAATGTTTATGGTCTCTCCGATCTTCCTAATTTAGTTTGAGTGGTCCCCCATATGTATTTATGGTGCAGGAAAGTTTTGAAGAGATTTGGTTGGGTGACAATTATTCGGATTTTTTTTTTACCACTCAGAAAAATCGAAATAAATTAAAAACCACCCGGTTCTATTTTTCTACCAAAAGGCCACCCCCGCACAACCCTTGTGCGCACCCGAAAACACGGAAACCCACAATGCTTGTGCGCAACCGAAATTTTTTTTTTTTTGAAAGATTGGTAGAAGCTACCAAAGTACCACCCGACAAAACTGGAAATGCACAGTGCTTGTGCACACCCGACCGGATCCGCGCAATGGTTGTGCGCACCCGTTTGAAACCGTAATTTCTCCGTGGACCATCGGGTGCGCGAATCCTTTGTGTGGATCTGTGTTTGGGTGCGCACAAGGGTTGTGCGGGGGTGGTCTTTTGGTAGAAAAATGGAACCGGGTGGTTTTTAATTTATTTCAATTTTTCCGGATGGTAAAAAAAAAATCCGACAATTATTTACATTAAAATATTCCGTGCATAAATAAAAGTACTTTCATGCATAGGTATTAATATTTTATAATTGTGCGAGTACGATACGATACAGATTATATAAGAAAATTGTGCTGGGAATCAGGGATTGTCACGTGAAAATTATGTACAAAAACAGTGCAAAAACAGAGATGCGAGGACAGTTATCAGTGCCCTTTATATAATTCCAATTTCAATAAAATATGATTCGTATTTTTAAAATAACGAATCGCTAACAATATATTAATGATTTGTACTAGCTAGTTGACATGGATAAAAGTTTCTATGAAGAGCAAAATCATTCGTCCTTATCTTCTATTTTTTTTTTTAATTGCACCTTATAAACTGACTAACTAAAAGAGTGATATATTTCGTAAATATACTAAAAAATATTATTTTTAATAGAGTAAAATGGATACTCTATAAAATTTAAAATGCATAATAGGAAAGATAATAAAATGAATAAATTTGTGTTTTTTTTTTTATTTAGAAGGGTAAATATGATATTATAAACTTCATAAGAGGAAAATATCGTAATTTTGAATGTTTTTTAGAACTTCATAAGAGGAAAATATCGTAATTTTGAATGTTTTTTAGATGTATACATAAAATTGCCCCAAATTTTTGGAACAATCTTTCACCGAAATTTTTATTAATATTATTTCAAAAAAATAAATAAACTAAATTACCATTAAAATTGGATAATTTTAAAAATACCAAAACCACCAATTCAATATACGACCCCATTAATGGGGGGTTGCAAATTGATTTGAAGGCCTCCTAAAAATTGATTTGGCGGTTTGTATTTTTGGAATTCCATATAAATTTTTTTAGTTTTTTTTTTAATATTATGGTTTAAATAAAAATTTCGGAATCCTTCTTGCCGACCTTTTTAGAAAGTCACATACAAGTCCAAGCACTTAATTGGCGGCTGCCTTTGAATTTCTAGGATCATTAATTATACATTCCATCAGTACCTCCACTGGCCACTAATTTGTTTCTTTTAGTAAAATATGTATCCCACTAGTTGATTAACATCCGAACATTCTCCAAATAATTATATAATACTTAACAAATTTAGTCAAAAAGTATCATCTTCATTGCTGACTTAGTAACATTTTTTTCTCTATTAAATGAAAACAATTAAGCTTACAAGTATCTATGGAATCTTTTAAGTTCGTGTTTAGAAGTGGACTTAATTAAACATTTGAAATTTTACAACTGTGTCGTCAGTTCAAAAATGACTGAATTACATGAGCAGAACTTGGGTGTTCTTAAGCTCACCAAGTCTTATTTCTTTGTGAGCTTAATTTAAAATTTTATTGAATTGACTCCAAATGATTTATCTAAATCGTTGAAACTGATCTACTTCAAGAATGATGTATTTACATGTCAAATATATAAATTTTTGAACTAATTTAGTATAAAGTCAAGCGTTAAAAAAATATGGTTTATAAGTTAATTTTAATGTGTTCATTTTTCATCATTTTTTGACGGATTGATTTTATATTAAATTAGTTTGAAAATTTATAAATTTGACATATAAACTCATCACTCTCATGAAGTAGATCGGTTTCAACAGTTTGAATGCATCGTTTAAAGCTAATTCCATAGGTTTTTTAATTAAACTCACAAAGAGGCTTGGTGAACTTAAGAACACCGTGATTTTTATTAATGACCAAAAAAAATATATTATTAATAACCAGATCCTCAAAAAAAATTTATCCATGTCCAAACCGCCCCCCCATTGGGCGGTTTATCCCCCCCCCCAACCCCCCCCCGCAGGGCGGTTTAGTCAATTTTTTTTTTTTTTTAAATAGCCTCCCTCCCCAAACCAAACCCTACCCGCCCCCCACAACCCCCCCCAACCCACCGAAATTGGCCAAAAAACCTCATTTTTTCGTCCCGGACGCGACATTTCGCACCTCTCAAGCGTTCGCGACTCTCTCTCTCTCTCTACCGCCCTCTCTCCCTCTCTCTACCGGCCACCCTCTCTCTCCCTCTCTCTCTCCATCCGAGTTCGTAGTCGCCGCCGCGCCGTCGCTCCGATTTCATTTTCGGATATGAAATTATTTAGATTTTTTATAAATTGTTTGGCATTTTGTATAAATTATTCGAAATTGCGGGATTTATATGAAATTGTTAGAAATTGCGGGATTTGCTTGAAATTGTTGTTATTGAATTTAGTAGAAATTGATTGGAATTGTTTAGGGTTGTTAGAAATAGTTAGAAATGTTTGAAAAATTGTAGAAATTTTTACAAATTGTTAGAAATTGTTACATTGGAATTGTTAGAAATTATTTGATTTGAATTGTTAGAAATTATTTGATTGGAATTGTTAGAAATTGTTACATTGGAATTGTTAGAAATTTGTTGATTTGAATTGTTAGAAATTGTTACATTGGAATTGGTTATGATTGAAACTAGGTTTTAAAAATTAGATGGAAATTTGAGAAAATAACAGGGTTGAAATTTAATTAAGTGAAATTAAGTTGTACAATCTCATAGGAATTGTTAAATAAAATTGTTAGAAATTGTTTCAAATGCAGCATGACTAGACCTCGACGTGAGCGACCACGAGATACGTCGGAGACCGACGAGAGTTCACAGGCTCACGCCGATCCCACTGCGGAGGGTGTCGATCCATGGGATGGCGCACCACATCGTGCAGATACGTTTAGTCCTCTCATGTGGGTCCCTCACAGACTTCACCGTGTCTCACTTGCATCGATAGAGGTACATTTCAAACAATGGTCCTGGTCGCACCTACCGGTCTGCCGACCCGAAATTCCATCGAATGTGAAGTGGCAAAGGGGCTCCGACATCAACAAAAGCCCTCCATACGGTGCCATATGGGGTAGCCGCCTCCGCTATTTTAATACGCCGAGGGGAGGGACGGCGGGTATCTCGTACATCCGGAATCAGCTCCAACTGTTGCACCAGGAAAACATCAATTGGTTTCCCGTATCAAGCGTGGTACCGGGCTGGATAGTTGAGTATCACTATCCTGATCGGGTTCCTCGTCAGTTCGGCTTCGATGCCTTCATCCCGGATGACCCGATACTTGGTGAGGATGAGACGGAGAAGTTGCACAAGTAAGTAATACACACCCAAATATTGATATTATTTTACAAATTGTATCTAACTAACTTATAATGCAATACCTTCTATAAGAAGCCAAAGGTGGATTGGAGCGGCCGCCATTTAGGCCACTATAGGATTGCCCGCATGCCTGAGAACCACTTGTGGGTCCCGCCTGACCCGGTAGACGTCAGTTTGTGTTAGTTTGTAATAATCTAGAAGTCAATAATACGATAAATTATCATAAAGTTTTGTTCATGAATTGAGTGATTAATAAACTGTCATTTTGTTATCTTGAGTATTATTGAATTTATGGATCATTCCTTTATCTGAACTAGAGTCAATAGTTGGAATTGTGAAACTCCATAATATTAAATGATATATATACTCTTAAAAGTTTCTAACCAAGGTAATTAGCAAGAACACTAATTTACCGTTACAAGGTTAGAATATGGATTAAAAGATGGCCAAGTTTTACAGACCATTGACATGAGATGTCATTTTAATCACATAGATACATGTTCTAGGAACATGGTATTTGACAGACCTCGAATGAAACATTAAATGGAATTGTATACGTGTCATTAATGTTTTCATTCAGTGTTAAATTCTAAAGTATGAGGTATTCATCTTTCCTATTAAGAGATGTGTATGTGTGATTGTTAGCTAACACTGTTGGTAAAACGCAGTCATAACGGTAGCTTTTCGGTATACATAACTTAGCTGAGGTAGTGATGGTTTACCAAAAGTACTATTGTCCCTCGTATCTCTATACGAGTTGCGGTATTACTAGGCCCCTTGATAGAGTAGGATTATTTGCATGCAGTATAATTACAAGAGTAATTATATTTGATAATCTGCTCAAGATCGGGAAAAGATTAAGTTTGCAAGGATGACACACACCTACCTTAAAACCGATCTGATACTGCGAGACATAAGAATTAACACGACTAAAATAGTTTACTGGATCGTGGTATTGTATAGTATAGCATCTATCTATGTAATTGAATGGTCATAGTGTAGATGTCACATGCCTCCTATGATTATAGAAATTAAAATGGTTTTAAATTCTATTTACTAACATAACACAGATCCTATTGGGTCAAATCGTATAGAAGCTAGTCAGAGAATCTTACTGATTAATTATAAATTGATTATAATTAATATTAAGATGGTTATAATTAATTATACGTGATATAATTAAATTATAAATGTCATATAAGATGACAAGCAGAAACAACGGTTAATTTATAAGCATACTCGATGCGTTGTATAAAACCGTACCGAAACCGAACCGAAACCAAACCCTGAGAATATAATTGTTTAGAACAATTATATATATTTGATTTAGATTTTAAATATTAATTATGGTTTTAAATTTGGGACAACAATCATTATAAAATTAAAATCTTAATTAAAGAAATTAAAAATCCAAAATCTAAACTCATGTCGGCATGATATATATATATATATATATATATATATATATATATATATATATATATATATCTAAATATATATATATATATATATATATGTCGGTTTTGTGTCAAAATTTGAATTTTCAAAATCCTAATCAAATGTACTTGGAGATCAATATTTTTATTTTTACTATTTATTAAGCCACTTTGAAAATCGTGATCGGTGGCTTACAAGAAACCGTTGGATTGTTTTCAAAGTGGCTTAATAAATAGTAAAAAAATTCCAAAAAATGTAAAATTTTTTTCGGATCGACATTAATTTTGAAAATCAAATTTTGAGTCATATATATATATATATATATATCAAAATCATGTATTAATAAAAACATGTCGGCATGTATTAATCAAATGTATTAATCAAATTTAAATATATCAAAATCATGTCGACCAAGAAACAAAATATCAAAGTTTGATATTTATTTTAGGAACCGCCATTCAATGGCAATATTGTAAATAAGCCAAAAATTAAGGGTATTTCGGCAATCGGCCAACTTGCTTGATTTTTCTACAAATAGAGGGACAGGGATAAAGAGAAAATCACAAATTGACTCATATCTAATCTGATCAGTCTAATCGAATCGATAAATCTATTTTCTCTTTCTCGGTTACGGGTGTCGTGAATAGTGTTTTCGCGAAGTTTCGTGAATCTGATTTTGCGCGAGACGCGGTCAGTTTTTACTATCCTCGTGAATAGTGTTTTCACGCCTCCCGTGAATAGTGTTTTTGCGAATCTCGCCGGTCGTATTTACGGCAGTAGAAAGTCGCCGCACCGGTGGTTCCTGGTGGATGACCGATAGAGGTATCAGACGTCTGATACTCCGAGGCAAGACATTCCTCAAATTCGATCTTCTCGGTCTGCTGCAATCCAATTGGAATTTGGATCAAGGTATAAATATGTTATATTAATATATTTAATTTGTAGATAGATTAAAGTTTTAGAAATCAATTATGGAGTAGATCTGCAAAAGAATTAAATCGGGTTTTGATGCCAAAGAATACTGAAGGTGGATCCCCTTAGAAAGTATTCTGACATACCTCGTTTAATCCTTGTCTTAAGATAGAAATAAAATTTTTGTTTTACGTTCTTTCCGCATCTTAAGTTAATCAACGGTTTGGACCATCCATAACCCAACAGTTTGGGAGCGGGACCATGGGCATTACGATATATGGTCTGGTACCAGCGATGGTGCATGAATTCGGTGTACTTACAGGGCGACTACGGTGATTCTCTTCAGCGGAGAATGATGGGTGATGAGAGTAAGACCCATTTGTCGTGGGGCCCGACCAGTACTCGAGCGGTAAGTAATAAAGATTGCTTGTAGTATTAATTTTTTCCATACAACTCATTTTCTAACTAATCGTTATGAACAGATACTAACGGGGATCTGAGGAGTTGCACACAGCTTGGTGTAAATGGTGAAAAAAAGTTTTCGGGCGTTCGAGTGTACTATGCTGCATCACACTGCTCCGATCGTCGAGGATTCCCAGTTCGATGGGCGCCTCATTGGCATGTTGCACGACACTGGTGAGAACATCAACTGGCGTGAGATCAAGAAAGACTCACAAGCTCCGAACCAGCCAAATCAAGAACGGGTCCTCGTATACGACAATGACCTACCACCAGCCCCCGAAAGTATTATAAGTTAAATTATAATACACGTCAATTTTATTTTCAAAGTGTGTTCTTAACAACTTCAACTCAAATGTTGCAAAAGACAATCCGGATTGGGCGTTCCACGATTGGGTGCTCGACAACAAAAAATGGCACGCCTACTACAATAAATATAATGTGCCAATGCAGCTTGGCGAGGTAAGCTGGTTCATCTCTGTATAAATTAAATTTTCGTTATTTTCATAAAGAAAAACTAACATTATATAACTGCAAGATGGTCATCCTATATGGTGTGCCGAACCCACTTTCACTTCGGCAGACTTTGGTCTCACCGCCACCGGTGTAGAGGATCTCACCGGAGCCACACCCAGGCAGCACGACCACGAGGCTAGTGGCAGTGGGGAACAGCAGCCCACTGATGCTTGGGAGACTGCTGCGTTCGGGATACAGCCCCCGAGCACATATACTGGGGACTGGAAGACCGATCCATGGGAGACGGATCCATCGCAGGCTACTCAGTATGATCCATGGCCCGATTCATACCGATGATCCACGGGCACAATGCAGGAGGACATACATATGGATGACTCTGATGACGAGGAGGACATGCATGTGGATCTGACTCATAACGAGGATCCTCCACAACCACGGAGGAGGCGTGTGCAGCGACAAAGGACCCGTGTGCAGCCGGCGAGGGCGTGCGGGCCAGCTCCCAGACTGTCACTGTCCGGTCCTCCTCCTCGTCGTCGTCACTAGTTTTTTTATATTTCATATTGTAGACCTGACAGTAGTATTTTAATATTTCCGTTTCTATATTTTATGTTGATTAGACGTTATTTGCTGATTTTATTCACTTTGTTGTCGTTTCTATATTTTATGTTGATTAGACGTTATTTGATTATTTTGTTCACTTATGTTTTAAACTATTTACAAATCATAAAATTCATCATATTAAAAATATAAACAAATACATAATATTACAAAATACATAAATTATAAACATAATTATAAACATCATTGCATTAAAAAAAAAAATAGATAAACTGCTGCCCCCTGGAGGGGCGGGTTGGGTTGGGGGGGTAAACCGCTCCACTGGGGGGCGGTTTGGGTATGGATAAAAATATTTTGGAAAACTGGTTATTAATAATATATTTTTTTTGTTATTAATAAAAATCACGGTTAAGAACACCCCCTAGTTCGACTCGAATTACATAATGTTTGTATTTAACGAATTTTGAACTCTAGTTGGTGATTAACTGTCAATTTCAATTTTTTTTACCTTATGTTTGACAATTTGAAATAAAATTAACGCTAACTAAATATTAAAATCACTTTAAAAAATTGATATTTTATAGTGTTTTTGCAAACAGATGGAAGAATATTAAAAAGAATATTAAATTAGCCTCTCAAAAAATAAAAGATCAAATCATCATGATGTATCACTACTACACAAAAATATTGAGTATACACGGTTAAGAAATGGGTTCCGGATCCCTAAAGTAACTCAATTTTTGAGTTTTGGATCGAGATCGTCCGATTCGAATCTGTCGTTCAGGGTCATTTCGGGATTCAAATCCGTCTCTTAGAATGTCTGCACTCCACTTCCGGATGGATGATCTTGGATTCGAATCGGACGGTTCCGTTCTAAAACCCAAAAATTGGGTTACTTCAATCATACATGGTTTATTTTTATTAAAAACCATGTATAATTTATTTTTCTTGCTGATTTTTTTTCACAAAATCACATCATATGAGTTTTTAAAGTAAAATCGTGGATAAAACCCTTATCCTACATAGTTTTTTTTTACTATAATCGTGTATAATTCATTTTCTTCTTTTCAAAACACCAATATATTCCTACAACTGTATTCAAAATTAACACTACATTTACCAATATATCAAAACACTAAACTAAATTTTAAAAAACTATGAATTTATACACAACACATACTAAAAACACTAAATTTACCAACATAAACAACATTTACATTCACATTACACAAATTGTTACATAAATAACATTCTAACTAAAAAAATAAAAATACAACAACAACAACAAAAATTTATAGATCTGAGACTTTATATGTTTTCATCAATAATGTCTAAGAAAAAGTATGATAAAATGGTACAAAATAAAAAAATAATAAAGAAAAAACTTAATTGGCTACTTAAGTTTTAAGACTTAATTTTCTTTTGTTTTATTTTGTAATTTTAATTAGATATCGGTCTTCAGCTCAAAATAGAATCAATATCTTTTTTTCGCAAGCTTTCCTAATTAGAACTATAAGGTTTTGTTTGTTTTTAACTTTTTATATATTAAGGTTTAAGATTTAGTTTCTCGAGATAAAAAAAAACAGACAGAGCAATGGAACTGTCCTTATACCACACCACTTATTTATTTATTTTAACTTCTTATATATTTTTTTAAGAACGCGTCGCATGATTAGCCTCAACCAACCTGATATGATGTGTTGGATATATTGATTTCAAAAGTAATGTAACATAAAAAATCAACTATGATTTAGTGGCATTGGATAATACTTTATGTGTGAAAGTCGTTATTTCAAAATTTGAATGAAAGATCATTTGTGAACATTAGAATTTGGAGACTAAACCTTCAGATTTCTCTAGAAAAAAATAATTAAACCAATAATTCTCTCAAAATAAATTATGTAACATAATTCTTAGGACTTCTAAAAAGAGGCTACTAACAGTAAATTATAAGAGCAAAGCTAGAATGTGATGTGTCATCAAGATGGATTGATGAATACAACTTCAAAAGTCTATCGATTGGATTGGCTTTGAATGGCAAATTCAAACCATTAAAATCAATTTACTTCATGAGTAATGCATGTAAATAAATTTTTTTAAAAGTTTCAAATTCATTCAGGACACATTCAAGCGATCAAAAAAATGAAAGTTATTTTATGTATTCATCTTTCATCAATTTTTTTTACCACTTGACTTTGTACTAAATGAATTCGAAATTTTCAAAATAATTCATATACATGCATCACTCATGAAGTAGATGGATTTCAACTGTTTGAATTTGTCGTTTAAAACTAATCCGATAGACTTTTGGAATTGTCCTTACCAAATCTTCTTGATGAGCACATCACATCTTAGCTTTGCTCAAATTATAAATTAATGATTTTATACTATGCATTAGGACTAACTTTAAGACCCGTGGTGTCTACGATTTAGATAGTATTAATCGATATATTATAAGCTATAAAGGACAGTTTATAATATAATCAATGATATATATTCGTTATAATAAACCAAAATCAAGACCTAAATACTATAACCTAGATTGCTAATCTACATAATTTAAAACATTGCTTCCCATAGGATCTAGCCCTAAGCACATTCCTCTATCCTTAGTTTTATCTGAAATGATTCCTAATTTGCTGTATCAATCATTTATTAATTATCTTTTGATTGAGATGCTTGAAGGCCAAGTGGGCTCAAGTCACTTCATTTATAATTAGACTTGAGGTTAATTAATTAAGAATTGTTATCTGTTCACATTAGAGTTTAATTATCTGCATGCATGCATGAGGAAAAATCAACTTTAAAGGCAACGTATTGATTCCACATACTTAATCACGAAGATTTTATATTGTCATGATGATTATCCAATCAGTAATAATTTGAGAAGAGATCATTAGTCTTTGGTCTGTAACAAACATAATACTCTTTGTATGAAAAATTATAGGTTCGAAATTCGAAAGGAGGAATTATTCGTAGATATTAAATAATTGGATGAATTGACATCCAATCTTTACTAAAAAAAAAAAAAATTTGGATAAATTTATCATCTTTTTGTATTTTTTTTTATAAGAGTGACAACTATCTTTTTATATAATTTTGAATGATCTTGTGAGAACCAGATATGTGATAACTAATTAAAAATATTATAATACCAAACTATAAAGGAGAAAGGATTGAGAATGTTTCATATTTTTTTAGTATAATTTATTGTATTTGGGTCACACGCATGGATAGATCTTTTGTTCATATCAGTGTTGTATGTTTTTAGTTGAGATTATATTGAAGATCAAATTATGTAACTATTTAATATTATTGTTGTTTTAATAAAAAAAATATTATTTGAATTTCAAATTTATAATCTCTCCTATAGAAATTATGTGTTTTTGTTACTGGATCAAAAATTAATTCTTTCAGCATCGTATTTAAAGTATACGTCAGCGATACATGATAAAAAATAACATGGTTGTTTAATATTTGAATCTATATTGTGGGAATCAGCCAAACGGGTAATTCCTACCTTAAAAGGAAATTGTCGATTACTATATTTTTAATTATAAGGGAAAAAAGGAAACTTATTTTATTCATATGGTTCGGAGTGGGATGGCAAATAAGGTCGTAGCTCGTGGATTGATTGTGTTTCGTATCCAACTCGTTCGCTAACAGTTCGTTTGTTATTGGACTGAGCTATTAACGAGTCATCTCGCTACTAGTTCAGTCTAGAATTAACGAGTTCTTTGTGGGGTCTAGTTTGCTCGTTGTTAACGAATCATCTCGCTACTAGTTCAGTCTAGAATTAACGAGTTCAAACTGAAGCACGTCTAGTTTGCTCGCCAGCTAACTCGGCTAGGTATCAATTTGTAAATTTGTATGAATTTGTGTGTATTTTATACTGTCTAGTTCGATTCTGCTCGATCCAACTTGGTCCAAAAATTTTGTAAATTTATTTTTTTCTTAAAACAAGGTTGAACCAGACCAAAAGAGCCAGCTTGCAAACTAGCTCGATCCAGCTCACGAAGATTTCAATTTAAAATTTCAACTCACGAGAAAAATGTGTTTCTTTTCCTAAATAATGGTAATGACTAATGACCAATGACACCAACTTCCATTAAAAGGGCTGCGCATGCACAGTCTTTAATGGAAACGGCTGAATATGCATTACTAGGTAATATAATTAAATAAATCCATACAACATTTAAAAATTATTAATGTAGATTAAGAAAAGAGATAAATCCATTTGAATATTCTGTAGTCTGGTACTGAGGCACTAGCTCCATTATTTGCAAACAAAGATATATAAATCCGAAAAATACGACTGGAATTTCGTCGCGAATTTTGGCGACAAATTGTAACATTGTCCTTCGATTGAGACGTCATTGAATGAATTCTAGCAAGTGAATGCATGCAATAATTAATATACATTCTATTATAAAGGCACTAAACTTGTAATTTTGTCTACATCCCTTGTCATAGTCAATGGATTTGACAAAAGGGGTATATAATAATTTTGGGTATGTTGCATGCCAGCTAATAACTTCAATTTATTATGAGGAGATATTTACTTACACTATTTTGATATTAAGACTACATTTATGATTAATATTAAAACATCTTAATTGAACACTAAAACTAGTACGGTAAATACTAGGTAATTAAACTGACTATTAATAAATTCATTAATAGTTAATTATGTCGTAGGTTTGAAATTCAAATAGAAATTTTTTTTTTATAAATATTAAATAGTTTGGCACATTGACCTCCAATCTTTACTCCAAAAAAATATACTGCAAGTATAATTCAAAGATAATTTGTTCTTTTAACTTTTATACAAAGAAAACATTACAAAACTATTTTCTATTTTAAAAGAAAGAATTATAAATTTTGTGCGTAATCAATACAAATATAATTGACCTATTATTCATAAAGTTCGTAATATTCGGAAATAATACGAGTACCCAACGAACTATCTAGAAAGACCTAATTGGTTCGTTTGTTTATTCCAAATGGTACACAAGAATTTATAATTGTCAAATACTTCCTCTTCTTTTATAAATTAATAAAATTCTTGTTACTATCTGTTAATACTGTGAAACAGGATTCAAACAGCAGTGATCACCTGAGGTCTGTCTGATGCATATTAAGATTCATGTTAACAACTTCTAAAATTTTGTGTATGAAAAACGAAGCACATAGTAGTAAAACCATATCCATATCTTTTTTTTTTTTTCCGGATACAGATCCGGATCAGATATTTATTAAAATAATATAAAAAATATTAAAGTTCATAATGTTTATCTAATTATAATGGTGAATTATATTTTTTTTCATAATATTATTAAAACGTATAATATATATCTACTATTCGGATACGGATAATTGAAACGTAAAACTATATCAGTATTCTTATCCACACAAATATTCAGATATCAGATATCCACATCTAATCTTTTAAATACTGATCGAATACAGATCAGATATTATTCATATCATTTTCACCCCCCCGATGCCATCTAATTAAATAAAAAAAATGTTTTATTATTTTTTACAGCGTAAGATGAGTTTTAAAGTGAAAATTTTAAGTCTAATCAAAGAACTTGTCGCTAGGGCTGTAAATGAGCTGGGCCTTAACTCAGCTCATTAATTCTGACCCAAGCTGTTAGTGAGCCAGCTTATTAATAGCTCACAAGCTAAAATTTCAGCTCAAACTCGTGATGAGCCATCTCACGAGCTAGCTCGCGAGCCACGATCTGGCTCACTGGGTTTGGTTGGACCTTGTTTTAAAAAGAAAATAAATTTTACAAACCTTTTTGGACCGAGCTGAACTGAACTGGACCAAGTTTGACAGTATAAAATACACACAAATTCATACAAATTCACAAATTGATGCCTAACCGAACTAGCTCATGAGCTGGCGAGCGAGCTAGGCCTTAGCTCAGCTCATTAATTTTGGCCCGAACTGTTAGCGAGCCAGATTGTTAACAGCTCGGTCCACTATTGAACAAGCTGTTACCAATCGAGACAGATGTGACCCACGACCTACGAGCTTTTTGAACAGCGCTACTTGTCGCCGCTTTGTACAGCCTAAAATGACAGACGGATCACGGATGTTGGTTTTAAGTGAAGAGCTGGCTTGAGATGACAGATTCTGCAAGTAGTAATATATATGTTGTTTTTATTCTGTCAGTGACAAATGAATAATTTGCCAAAACCACAGTGGTAAGTGAATAGTTTGAGTTTAATTTGGCAAAGTAAAATTCGTAATTAAAAAATAATTCATATATAATTTGAAAATATTTAGTACCACAAAGAAGAAGAAAAAAATTAAAATATAATTATTTTCGCAATTTTTTCGTGAATAACTCGTGATTCACGTTTTATTCGCAAATAAAATATATAATACGTTTTTTTTATGTATTTTATTTGGTGCTCAGTTCAGAAACGTTGAAAATCAAATTAAACACGAATAATTCATGAATTAGTCGTGTATCTGGTTACTATGAATTAGTCGTGTATCTGGTTACTATGATGTCACGGAGTCACAGGGTCAGTTTCTACAATAATGCTATGCCATTTTCTTTATATAAAGAGCTGGCTACGGTGCATCACAGAATACAAGTTTTTACTTCATTATACTATATTTTTATTTTAAAAATTCAAACAATCGATCTGAACCGCTCAACATGATCTCCATATTGAAATGTGCTTGGAGACCAAATTTTACATTTTTTGAAATTTATTTACTATTTATTAAGTCACTTTGAAAATTGCTGATCCAATGGTCTAGAAATTTTTACACTGTTCACAGTGGATCCCCTTATAAATGTTTAATTTGTAATTCGGATTGAATTTAGAGTTAAATTAATTTTTTTAATTATAATTGATAATTAGAATAACATATTAGAGTATCAGAAATTACAAGTCAGAGTATTAGAAAATATAAATTAAAGTATTGTTATTGAGTATATCTAACTAATTAGTTAATGAATTTAAATGTGATTCAATATTTTTTATTTTTGTTCCCTGACCAAATGGGTCTGATCCTGATTGCTTCTAGATGCGCCGCAAATTAACTTTGAATTTTCACAACAATCATGTATTGGAATGATTTAGCCCCTTTTAAGAGCCAATCAATTCTTAGGTCAATATAGCCAATGTGGTACTTTTGGGAGCACGCTAATAGAATTTTACCAGTGCCCAAGTATCCACTAACAGCCGGATAATACTTTGGGCACCTTTTGATTCTCTTGAAACACACTTATAAATTTTTATTGACAAAATAAAATTTATCATTTATTAACGTAAAAAATGGTTAAAATGATCAAGACGCTTTTAGATTTTCTGATAAACTTTTTTTTAGCAAGGAATTTAATGAGGTCGAGGAATTTTTCGATCATGTGATGTTTGAAAACATATTTCTCAATTGTTAGTTGAGCTTGACATTATATTGCAATTGAGAACGAGTTTTTAGTCTATGTTTTTCATGTGAAAAGTTATAAGTTTGAAATCATAATAGAAGAATTTCTTGTAGCATTGGGAAATTCAAAAAATATCAGGACCTCTAATTTAATCTGCGGTCCCATTCTTAGAGGGGGAGGAGCAAGGGGCGGGCCGTAGATTGAATTGAAGGCCCTCCAAAAACCTAAATGTCAGTATATTACTATATTACAATGCAATTTTTGGAATTTGGAGGGGCCTCCAATTCAATATGCGGCTCTCCAAGAATATAGCCATAGATTGAATTGGAAGTTCTGGTATTTTTCGAATTTCTCATAATTTGTGTGTGTGTGTGTGCGTGTTTTTTTTTTAACAGTGGTATTAATAAAAATTTCGGCTCATTAGACCCGAGATGCATTGGAGAGAGTATATGCTTCTTCCATAATTTATTCATACAGTCACCTTTTAGTCTTTTTGAAGGTTAATTCTCCAATGCAATGGCCACCTTACCGGTCATAAAATCTTTTGCCACATTTGAGGGCCCTTAAAATCTTCTAATCTTAAATTTTTTATTAATGCTATGTGCATAGCTTTGAAAATTTGATAAACCATAACAAGTCGTAACCAAAAAAAAGTGTTTTTTGAATACTCCCATTGCTTTTTGTAATTTATGAATATAAAAATAAGAGAGATATCTATTGGATTAGGTACAAGTTGAAGTACTTTAAGGGTGTGTTTCTGTGAGAAAAAAATAATTCATTCGGAGAGAATTTTTTTTCCGTACGCACAGTGTTTCGCCCAATTAAATTGGATCCGAACTCAAATCTATTCTCTGTTCTTGCCTGACAGCCGAACACTTCCTAAGAGGAAAGGAAAAAAATTTCTTGTAGGCCCTGTTCGGCATACACTTGGGAACGGAAATAGAATTGGAATTTGAGCTGATTTTTATTAGCATGTAGGAAAAAAATTCAGTTAATCCATGCATACAGTAAAGACGCCGAACAGGACCTTAGGGTCTATATGAAGAGAGAGCTAGCCTAGGACATATATACTTGTTTATTTCTTTTCTCCTAAATGCATATATACGGAACCATCTAATAATTTGATATTATTGGATATCAAATCTATCTTATATATTAATTTTCAATCCGAAAGTATTATAATATCCTCTACACTGGTTTTCTTTGAGTTTTGTTAGAAAATTCGTGGATTTCAGAATTATATCTCAACGCTACATAATATGAAAAATCATGTTTGATTGTAGAGTAAGATATATAATAAAATAAAGTCAGTCTTTGATTTAGTGAATGAAAATGATAATATTTTATGTGTTAGAAGTCACATGTTCAAAATAAAAATAAAATATCTCTTGTGAATATATTAAAATAGTTAGGTTGTTGAACTTCTGGTTAGCTTTACTAAAAAAATTGATATATAATAAGAGGGTTATTTATTACACAAGTTATCAAACAAAAAATAAAATATGAAAAATAAAACGAAATTATGACATAGTACATTGAATTAGATGTATTAATTTGCTGTTATTAGTTACGTCACGTTGCGTCACGTGTGTCGTTCACATGACATAACTTGCGTGTCGCGTGACCTGACTGTTTTTCACCATCTTAGTCATATTACGTCAGTCACATAACGTCATGTGACGTACTAATTTTTTCAATATTATTTCTTAATTATAATTTATTTTGTATTAGTTTCTTATTTTTTTATATATTTTGTTATTATTTTCTTTAAACTAATTTGAAATTTGAAAATAAATAATTAAACATGATCAGTCAGATCACACCGTAACCATATATTACATGACTTCCTCTACTATTTTAGTCACACCATATCTCATTATGTCACGTAAAATTAAATTTTAATTATATACCATAACATAATGTAACGTAACCAAATTACAACATATTACTCACGTCACATATTTTCACCATTATACTCAACTCCAATTAGAAACAATCATAATTAACTTTAGCTTGCAATCAGCAATCAATATATTTTCCTGCCTTAACGGGTTGAGCTCCGTATTTGAAGTGCCATCTGTCAAATAAATTTGTGTCAAAGCAAGTAGGATGTCAAACTAATTTGTTTATTTAATTGTCTAATTTGATAGACATCCCTTAAAGCAAGTAAAAATAAAATAATATTTTTTATTTAGCTTATTAAATAAAAATATTGATAAAAGATAATTTGTTTGACAAGGAAAAATATTTGATAAACAAGAGCAACTACGTAATATTCGTCATTATATAAATAATTCACAAATACAACATCACATACATGATTGGGTTTTTTTTATTTTTTATCATTTGATTTGACGATTATGTAGTTTTCTAATTAGTGATTGAATCTGAAATTTTATGTTACATTATGGAATTTAAATCAGATAAAAATCTGAGATCTCTTGAAATCTCTAAAATCCGAGATACCACCTGTTCAACTTTTTCTATGCACGCATCTCGAAATAGCTAATTTTTGTGCGCATGCATCTCGAATCAGTTTGACGGCTGGATATTAGATTTCAAGGATTTCAGGAGATCTTGGATTTCAGCATATTTAAATCCTACATTATGAGCTGTGTTATTGTCGTTTTGTTTGATAGATATTATGTTATTTTAAAATTTAATGGATAATAATAGAATACAAATAAGCTATAGTTTTAATTGATAATTGATACTTCTGAATTAGATTATATGAGATGTCATTTTATTTATTAATATTCATTATCCAATTAATTATTACCGATAAAAATAAAAATTGATTTCCTTACAAAAAAAATCACATAATGCAACTTGACTATTGAAATTTGAAATGTTTGTGTACACATATTTTTTTTCTTCTTATATTTGTATGTTATGTATAGCTGGTTAGCAGGGTTGTCTCTTGGCAGGTGGTTTATTCTTAAATTGAGAAAATGGTCAGGAGACCAAGGAGACCAACAAAATTCATATCCGTATCGCACAAAGAAATATTTTAGAATGAATTCGGACCGCTCTTTTAATTTTGCACGAATCTCAAAGCCCAAATAATACTGCTCTTGCGCTAGTCTGAATTTCAAAGCGGATGACAATAAATCTCAATTCATAAAACAGTGGACCCGACCATGAAATATTACAGAGAATATGGAAATTATGTTAGAAAATATGGAAATTATGTTAAATAGTTTGGATTGACCGTTAGAAATATTAAAATGAAAATATTTATTCGTAGTACAAAAACATTTCAAATAAAACTAATTCTATACGAGTACAGATAAATTCCTCTATCCGATTCCGATCCATACCGATACTGTTTTATTTTTCCAATGCTGGACTCCAAAGGACCATGGCCCATGAGAGAATCGAAATGGGCTGAACTAAACAAACTGGGTTGCATTAGGCCTGGTCCAGCTAAAATTCGATCCCTAAAATCTCTATGGCAGTTCCGTAATTATTTTCATCTTCTCTTCACAGTCTATCCCTTTTGTATAGCACAGTACAGAAGCCTCGGTGCCGAGGTCTCTGGTCGTAGTCTCCAATGACAGCTCTCTCTTCTCTCCGTTTACCATTTTCACCATTTCTCCTCCCAAATCCTGGCTTCTACCACCTACTTTCACGAACCTCCAGCTCTCTGTTTCTCTCCCCGAAACCTAGATTCTGTACTGTTCTTGCTTCCACTGCGGATTCTACTTCTCTGTCTACCGATACCAGTGAGGAGGGGTTAAAATGGGAATCGTTTCTCAAGAAGAAGGTCGTGATGCGCATAGGTTACGTAGGAACCGATTACAGAGGTAAAAATGATTGTGTTTTTCTCCTTCTTCTTTCTCGATCTGATTCTAGTGCAGTTTTATGTATTGTCGAAATTATCTTCTTTTTTAAATATAAGATTTATTTTTCATTCCCTTTCATTGCAGGGCTTCAAGTGCAACGCGACATCCATGAATTATCGAGTAAGCACAATCCTTACTTTTAAATAGAAAGTTTAACTAAAATGTGAGATTCTAAGTTCAAGGTTATCGAGCTGACTATCTTCTGATAAAAAAGAGGGGGCCTTTCCCCCAATCTTACTTTTTAATTTACTTAATTAGCGCTCCATTAGAATAATTTATGATTCCTTGCCACTTCGAAATGATTGAATATGAAACGTTGATTATATTCTTGACTGAAAATATTATCTTAGTTTGCTAGTAATAAGCAAAGATATATTCGCTTTTCATTTTTTAGGTTTGTTATTGGTACTTGGGTCTAATTTTGCATTTACGTCTTCAACTTGCGAACCAAAAATAGAAAGGCCGACTAAAAGTCTACAGTTATATACTGCTTTACTTGTTATTTTGATTCTCTCTGCTATACGAGTTTTGAATGAAATCTAGTATGGAGGAACGTATTATGCTAGTTGTGCTGAAATATACTAATCATCATGGTCACATTGTCAATTATCATGATACAAGGTTATTATGCATTTTTCCAGTGAAAACACCAGGAGCTTTTGCTAAAGAGTTTCATTCAAATGTTGAAATGTAGCCATTGAAGGGGTGCTGGAAACTGCCATTTTTAAGGCCGGGGGGATTCTTCGCACTAATTTTGGCGACCTTCACAGAGTTGGGTGGACACGTAGCAGCCGCACTGACAAAGGAGTAAGTCCTAATTTTCACTTGATATATTTATGATTTGGAACTAGAATCTATCTGTAACTTTATTGTACTTGATATGAAAATTCTGCCATGTTCAATTGGTTTCAGGTACATTCCTTGGCAACTATTATTTCATTAAAAATGGAAATTCCAGGAGATGCATGGAAGCAAGACTTAGGCGGAACTGCTCTTGCTAAATGCATAAATTCTCACCTACCGAAAAACATCAGAGTTTTCAGTGTTTTGCCTTCTCAGAAGTAAGCAACCTCTGTAAATTCGATGCGTCATTGTGAGAAATTAAAGCAAAAGTGCAAAACACCAAGTTAAATTGTGCTGAAATTACACAGGAGATTTGATGCAAGAAGAGAATGTACATTTCGATCGTACTCATACCTTCTTCCTGCCGAATTAATTGGAATCGAAGTTGATGCCAGCTCAGCACAAATAGAAGATCACTTAAATGAGTTCAACTCTATTCTCAAAACTTTCGAGGTACATTTATGATCTCAAAAACTGGAATGCCCATTGTCCAGAAACCTAACTTCTTCTACTTCATTTCAAAATTAGAAAATTTGTCCTTCTTCAGTAACTGATTTACATACCTCTCCCAAATTGCCAAACAAACCTTTCTTGAAGATAATTTATTTCTTCCAATTTACTTGACAAATAACCCATTTCTTTTTATTCATAATTTATGACTTTCAATACTGATACACAGGGAGAATATCCATTTCACAACTACACAGTTCGATCCAAATACAGAAAACAGCCCTATGGTAAGCCCTTTATAAACAAAAGATTTGGATCACCTGAGAAGTCTCCTGTTACAGAACCTCAACAGAAAGTAGAAGAAAACCACTCTGCTGACATAGAACCTGAATCAGATCAGCATTTAAAAGAAGAAGATGAATGCTCTGATATTTCATCTGACATTGAAGCTCCCGAAATTGAAGTTTCTAGATTAGAAGTGCCGCCTGTTATAACTCGAGCTAGGTGGTTGTATGAACCTGACGAGTCAGATAGACTTAGCCAATCTCATTTCAGGAAGATCATTAGTTGCTCCTGTGGTATATTAGAGAAGGAGAGTTCATCGGGATTGCGTTTTGTTGAAATATCTATTTGTGGTGAATCTTTCATGCTACATCAGGTTGATAACTTACATACCTTTTTTTTTTCTTTCGAAAAATTGGTATCAATTACCACCCACTTTCATTTGCTAGTGCATTTTTTACACCCTTCAATGATTTTCATATTTTTCATAATTAGAAATAATCCTAGAAAAATTAAAAAAACATTTCCAACTTGAGCAAATCAATTTCTATTTCCTACGTAGCAAATTGAACATTATCCTTGCCAAAGTCATTTCCCGATATATTTTTCAAATCAGCCCCTGAAAATCCCTCCATCTGATTTTTCTGTATCCGTATCTTAATTGCTCCAAATATCCCGTTCCTCATCCATGTCTGTATATGCACCTATTAGCCTTCATTATAACATGCAAGCTTTGTCCTGGTCATCTCTTATTTACTTTTTGCAACTGTACTCCAACATTACATCATATTTGCAAATAACATGACATGCACATAGTGATAGGAATTTTCTATTAAAAATGTTGACAATTTTGTCGACAACAGGGAGCTTCATCTCCTACTGAGCAAACTACAATAACTGTTGGGTTTGAATTTTAGACCTTTCAATAATAGTTAAAATGAATAAACAGTGAAATGATCCTATTTAGCAAAGTAGAATAACCTATTAGCCTTCATTATAACATGCAAGCTCTTATTGGGTTTATTTCAGATTCGTAAAATGGTCGGAACTGCAGTAGCTGTAAAACGAGGTTTACTGCCCAAAGACATTATAGAAATCTCTCTTACAAAATTCTCTAGAATTGTTCTACCTCTTGCACCTTCAGAAGTTCTAATCCTAAGGGATAACAACTTCTTCATTAGGAATGGACCTGGTAACATTGTCAGACCTGAAATCCAAACCATGAAAGATTGTCAAGAGGTACAGCAGGCGGTTAAGGATTTCTACTGGGATGTGTTATTGCCTCAGATTTCGAGGTTTTTGGACCCATCAAAAGCGCCTTGGGATGATTGGATGGAGAAGTTGGATCTGTATGCAGGTATACCCGACCCGGAGCTAGATGAAGTGAGAATAGCTTATAAGATCTGGAGAGAGGATTTTATTAAAATGGATAGAGGATTCATTAAAATGAATTGTGTATGATATTTTTCTTGTTAGGAGGGAAATGTAGGAAATAAGCTGCTCTAATTCAATGTTAGATTTTGGAATCTTGTGAAGTCACAATAAATTTAATTCATTCTTCAATGTTAAATTTTGGAATTTCTGAATACACAAAATCTAATATTTTCTAAGAAAGAGGCGCTTTTGAGGAATTTCTTAATTGTTTGCAATGAAGTTTGCTGGATGTAACTTGATTCAATGTGTAACTGCTGGGGCATAGCCAAAACCAAAGAGTCTAGTTCCAATAATTTGAGGAAACGAATCAGCTGAAATTCTCATTCGTGAACGGTGTTTCTGAAATCCCTGCTTTATGAATCCAACTGTCGAGTTGTTTTGAGATGCGAGATGTGTACACAGAAAAATCAGTTGTTCATGAATTTGAGATTTCAGTAGATTTCAATTCATAATTTGATGATCAAACATAGAGAAGGAAATTTGTCACATAATTTGATGATCAAATATAGAGAAGGAAATTTGTCACGGCGTGACTAGTCACGTAACGGAATGTCACGTCACGTCACGTGTGTCAATTACGTGAGGTGACTCGCGTGACGCGTGACGTAATTATTCGCGTGATGTGACCACATTCTAGTGAAAATATACGTCACGTGATCACGTTACGTCACGTCACGTCACGGCATGAAACATAGAGTATCCAACTTCTTTTTATATGTATAGAGTATTCAGATTTTTATTTTAGTGTAAGTTCAATGATATTAATACTCATATAGTATTGATTTTTATTTTATTTTCTTTAATTTAGTCTAATGAATGTTTGTAATTTGAATGTTTAAAGTAATGTCAGATGTAACATTTTCTAATAAAATAATATTTACAATATTATTTACTTATTTTAGAATTTTTTATATTTTTTTTCTAAATTTTCAACAATTTAAATTAAAATATAAAAAAAAAATTGACATGACTAATTTACGTCACGACACGTCACGTATGGTTACGACGTGACTACATGTGACGTGACTATCCGCCACTATTTGATCACGTCACGTGAAAAAAAAAAAGTTGATCACGTCACGTGACCAAATCACGACGTGTTTGTCACATCACGTTACAGCGTGTCACGTATTTCCTTCTCTGGCTGAACAAACCATTTGGTTTGGTGCAGTAAAGTCACATAATATGATGATCAAGCAGATCTATTTCTCTCATCTCACCATGGCCCAACAACACGGCCCATCTCCACTGTCTTTACCTCTTTGTGCACTCCTGCTGTTTTCTCTGATCTGGAGGCTTCTATGAAGCGAGTCCTTGACATAGCCTTCAACACTCAACAGATGAACAGAGTAACAGACAGACATGACGAAAGCTGTATGATCAAAAACGGACGGTTCAAGATCTGGTGACATCCAACTGTGTGTGTCCGTAGAAATCTGATATAGAGCTCACTGGACACCTAATCTGAGATTCGCTCTGAAAGCTGGGCCCGCGTCTTCTTCACTGCTCTCTCCTCTCTCTCTCTCTCTCTCTCTCAGTGTGACGATCCCATGCTCTTACTCCGGCGAACCGGGGTCCACATCTACCTCAGCCGGAGTCGATGCGCCGGCCTGGTACTAACACAAACCCTAGCTCCAAAACCCTTGTTCTCTTCTCTGGCGTCGAGTCCGAGCCTATCAATATGGCGGAGGAAGAAGGAGATGGGGAAGGAGGGAATGTTTGTCGTGCAACAGATGAAGCGCCTCGCCTCGTTGCCTTCAGCCTCCTCCTCCGCTCACCTCGACCAATTCATGCGCTCCCATGTTTCTCGCCTCCTTCGCACTGATCTCCTCGCCGTGCTCGCCGAGTTTCAGCGCCAGGATCTCATTGTCCTCTCAATGAAGGTCAGAATTAGAAACACCATTCTTGCTTTTTTGTTCTAATATTTGATATTTATGCAACTGTAAATCAAAAAATAATTACAATGACTGATCTTTCTGTTAGAATTAGATGTTGTTCGAAGTTCATTTCCTTCGTTGTAAAAATTGGTGGTCTGCAAAAATAAAAATAAAAATGAAATTGGGCATCATTTACCAGGCAATTGGTGGTCTGTAAATAGAAATTTTTAATTTGCATCAGTATCATGCACATTGGTGTTTTGAAAATTAGAAAAATGAAATTGGCATCATTTACCATGCAATTGGTTGTCTGTAAATAGAAATTTTTAATTTGTATCAGTATCATGCACATTGGTGTTTCGAAAATCAGAAAAATGAAATTGGCATCATTTACCATGCAATTGGTGGTCTGTAAATAGAAATTTTTTAATTTGCATCAGTATCATGCACATTGGTGTTGTGAAAATCAGAAAAATGAAATTGGCATCATTTACCATGCAATTGGTGGTCTGTAAATAGAAATTATTAATTTGCATCAGTATCATGCACATTGGTGTTTTGAAAATCAGAAAAATGAAATTGGCATCATTTACCATGCAATTGGTGCTCTGTAAATAGAAATTTTAATTTGCATCAGTATCATGCACATTGGTGTTTTGAAAATCAGAAAAATGAAATTGGCATCATTTATCAGTGGATACTTCTGTTTTGTATATCACTAATTCGGCCTCTATTTCAGATATATGGCGTAGTGAGGAAAGAAATATGGTACCGGCCTGACATGTATTTCTATAGAGACATGCTCTTCACATTAGCACGAAACAAGAAGCTAAAAGAGGCGCTGAAGGTCTGGTCTGATCTGAAATCAGAAGAGGTTCAATTGGACCAGCACACGTATGGCGACTTGGTAAGGGCATTTTGTGACAGTGGTTTGATTGATTTTGCAATGGAGTTGTATGACGACATGAGGGGCTCGTCTGATCCACCTCTGTCGCTTCCTTTTAGGGTTATTTTAAAGGGGCTTGTGCCTTATCCTGAAATTAGAGAAAGAGTGAAGCAAGAGTTCTTGGATTTGTTTCCTCATATGGTTATCTACGACTCACCAGAGGATTTGTTAGATGACGACGATGATGAACGGCTATGATTTGATGTTTTTTTATTATCATAGGATTATTACAAATATATTACTTATTTTTCTTAACCTTTTCTTTACAAAGGGCAAGTGCATTTAATTTGATTCCTTTCATGTTGGTACTAATGTATATAATATTATTTACATTACCTATTAATTAGTCAAAAAGGAAAATCAAAATATAATGATTTTAGTTTTATATATGAGTTAATTTTTTTTTATTATTTTTTTCAAAATAAAGACTGCAGAATTGATGCATTGGACCCTCTTATTAATATTCCTAAATGAGTAAATCATGGAAGTTCATTTCAAGTCAAACGAAATGAAAGACAAATGACAAAAAATGAAAAATACAAGGGTGATAATGTTGTATTTTATTTCTACTTCAAGGCTAAGGGTAGTGCTGTCTAAAGAAAAAACGATCCTTTCCCTTCCCCAGCAGCATATGCCAGGCTATCATTATATGCCACTTTTATTATTATAATATTATGTTATGATTTTATAGATCTTGAAGCAATGGAGTAACGTGACTAAAACTTTAATTGACAAGATTTTCAAGAAAAACATGATCATTATGTTTTTAAATTTGTTTTCATTGATTTGACTGGATTTTTTTATTTATTTAAATTTGATGTTCACTAAACAAGAGCTGAAATACTGAATAATATGGGTGCATGAACTTGGTGTATATGAATTGGTTTGTATGAACTTCATTCATATGAATTTTAACTTGATTTTTCATTGCAGTTGAACTGCTCAATTCTTCACAATTACAAATCTAAATCTAGTTAGGTCTAACTCCTTCGCACTCAGGGGCAGAATTATAAAATTGAAATAGAAAGACTGAATGAATATGTGTTATGTAATTTCTTTGTATATAAAAGAGGGTAGTAATAATATTTTTTGTAAAAACTAAAAAGTTTCAGTTCACAAAAGAGCTTAGCTTTTTTTTCTCAGTACATGTTTCTGATCCTGTTTGTACGAATTTGCATCCTCTGAGATATCTCAACGCGTGCGTGAATTTTTGAAAAATCTCAACCGGTAAAATATGGTTTGCTCGAATCTCAAAGCACAAATAATACCGGCTTGCTGCTCTCTCTCTCTCTAAATAGGCACCGTACACGTCAATTACGCACGCCTTGAGATATCTTAGAGGATACACACTCTGTTTGTACCTGGCTTGTTTGCAATCTAGTGAAGTAGATGTTTTTCTAAAAATTCATATACAAATTTAATAAAATATTAAGTATATTTTATGAGGTTTTATTGAAACTAATAAGAATTAATACAATATTAATAATTGTGAATTTATTTGTCTTGAATTAATGTTTCATATTTTACATATAAAAATAATCAAAGATTATAATGATAGAAGTTATCATAATTTTTTTAAAAGGAAAACATGAATTCATTTTTTGTAAATTTTTATTTCTACCATATTTAAAAAATAATCTAATTAACCCAATATTAGGTTCGCTAATGATACCAATTGCAACCGGTGGACTCTTTTTTTTTAAATTGGTGGAGGGGAGGGGGCGAGAGTCCACCAATTCAATTAGCGTACTTTTTTTTTCCTTCCCATAATTCACCAATTGAATCCTGTTAAGATTTAAAAAAAATATGGTGTCTGCCGATTCAATTGACGGACATAATAAGTCTGAAATTCTGAGAAAAAAAAAATGCTTAATTGGCTTTTTTTTTTTTTTTTTTTTGTTAATATGTTAGAAATAAAAATATTTGGTCGTAATGCACGTGCGGCTCGGAGGTGGATTGGATCATGAAATAACGGATATCCATTACCCCACTGGCCTATTCTGAACTCTGTCTTGGGATTAAGTTCTTATTTAAGACAGCCACGTGCTCTCCATCTCGTGCTTCCAGGTTCCTTAATGCTGCTCACCTCAACCTAGTTACCCTCCTATTGGCCTAGGATGTAGGTGGGACCCACCAAAACTTAGCCGTTGGAGAACGTGAAACTTTCACTTCGACCTGGATCACAAGTTCCTCTCGTTTAAAATACCCTCGAATAACTTGGTCCATCACGGACCGGGTGTTGCTTCTTATTTCTGGTAGGGCAAGCATATACCATCTGTAGCCTGGAGTTCGTCTTGGAATCGGAACCCATACGGCTCATCCTCATCAAACAAAATATGGCAGTTAGAAAAATGTACTGTTGAATAACTCGCTACACAAAAGACGATAGAGAAAACGAAATGTAGGGGAATCTGCGACAAGGAGGGATCGTCTCGTTCTTTAACTCACTTCCCCATCAGTTACTGATTTGAGATAGGAGTAGGTCCCATGGGCATCGGACTTACTTTTAGGTCCAATTAGCTATATCACCGTACAATCAGAATTAAGATCTGTGGAAACGGAAACTGAAACAGTCATGTACGGATTTTAGTTAGTTTACACGAATCGTGATGCAGATTGGATGGCCATTGCTCCCATCGAACTAAAGTAGGTCCGATGCCCATCGGACTTACTCTGGAGTGTACTGATTTAGGAGCACTGAATGAGAAAACTAGCCGTTAGTTAGCATCTTAATTCTCTACCTCTGTCTGACCAATACCGTTCGTCTCCGAGTTTGTCTCCCCAAATATTTAACAAAGTCAGAAATCCCTTCTCACTGCTCTTCTTAAACCCTTTCACACCTCCTCCCTTCTCTTTCAAGCCTCTCCTTCGCTCCTCCCTCTCTCCTCTGTTCACCAGCTTGTAACACTTCCTCTACGCATAAAGGAGAAAGGAAAGAACTTCTCTCTCTTTCCAGCCTCCACCAATGGCTAACCTCCATCAATTTCAAAACAAACACAAAAGCATAAACAAATGCTCCAGCCTTTTCTTTCTATTCCTCCTGCTTCTACTCCAGTTAACCAATGTGTCGTCCCAATCTTGGGATGGGGTTGTGATAACACAAGCCGACTTTCAAGGTCTCCAAGCCTTCAAGCAGGGGTTAGTTGATCCGTTTAATTACCTTCAGAGCTGGAATGGCACGGGTCTTGATGCGTGCTCTGGCGCATGGACCGGTATCAAGTGTGTACTAGGGAAGGTGATTGCGATTCAATTGCCATGGAAGGGGCTAGGCGGACACATTACAGAGAAGGTCGGTCAATTGACTGCCTTGCGCAAGCTCAGTTTACACGACAATTCAATTGGTGGTCAAATTCCTCAGTCCCTCGGTTTTTTGCGCGATTTAAGAGGTATTAATTTGTTCAATAACCGGTTCTCCGGTTCAATCCCGGCTTCTATTGGTAACTGTGTGTTGCTTCAGACCCTCGATTTAAGTAATAATTTGCTCACCGGTTCAATTCCCTCTTTTTCGAACAATACAAAGCTCTATAGGATTAATCTTAGCTACAATAATCTTTCTGGTGAGATTCCTGTTGGGTTTACCGACCTTCCTCCCCTTACATTTTTGTTTCTTAATAATAACAACCTATCGGGCTCAATTCCCGATTCGTGGGGATTGGCAAACAAGTCTTACAATCTCAACACCCTGTACTTGGATCATAATTCCCTTTCGGGTAGTGTACCCGCATCCATTAGCAACCTACATTCGCTCGAACAGTTGTCGCTTAACAACAACGGGCTAAATGGTACTATCCCTATGGAAATTGGGAACCTCTCTAAGCTCCAAACCTTGGATCTTTCTAAAAATTTCATTACTGGTGATATACCGGCAACAATTGGAAATATCTCGAGCCTTTTCCAGCTTGATTTGTCAGAGAATAACCTAACTGGAGAGATTCCTTTGTCCTTTGATAACTTAGCCAACCTTACCTCTCTCAATGTCTCTTATAACAACCTCTCAGGCCCTGTTTCTCCTCTCCTCTCCAGGAAATTCAATTCCAGCTCTTTTGCTGGAAACCTCCAGTTGTGTGGTTATAGTGCCTCAGCTCCATGTCCTTTAGCCCCTTCTCCTAGTGTTATTCCTTCTCCTTCAACACCTAGTGAACCGGCAACCCGAAAATTAAACACCAAAGAACTGATTCTAACCATTGCCGGCATTTCACTTCTGTTCTTGCTCCTATTATTCTGTGCTCTCATCTCACTCTCGTTCAAAAAGAAAAGTAGTAGTGATAAGAAAGGCACTGATTCAGTTAAGAAGAGCACTGCAGTTGCTGGAACCACAGCAAAGGGTGGTAAAGCCGTTTCCACAACAGGGAGTGATGTTACCTCAAGTGGCGATACCGGGGGTAAACTGGTACATTTTGACGGGCAGTTGGCCTTTACAGCTGACGACTTATTGTGTGCAACTGCTGAGATAATGGGTAAGAGCACTTATGGGACGGTTTACAAGGCAACCTTGGAGGATGGAAGCCAGGTTGCGGTAAAGCGGTTGAGAGAGAAAATTACAAAGAGCCAAAAAGAATTTGAGACAGAGGTGAATGCTCTTGGTAAAATACGGCATCCGAATTTACTTGCACTTCGGGCCTATTACGTGGGGCCTAAAGGCGAGAAACTCCTTGTGTTTGATTATTTGCCCAAGGGAAGCCTTGCTGCTTTCCTGCATGGTATGTTGTTATCTTCCTCTCATTTTGATTTACCTGTTACAGTTATCATTATTATAGTTGTTATTATTGCTTTCAGTCCTTGATTGGTATAGTTGGTATTGAAAAAAAATAAATTAATTGAATAGATGTTTCACTTTTCATTCCATAATCTAAGTGTTTGACATAATAATGCTTAAACCAGCTCTACTGTATCTAACATGCCAATTGTTGCCCTTGGCTTTCAATTTCAGCCCGTGCACCAGATACCCCAGTAGACTGGCCGACAAGGATGAAGATAGCCATAGGTGTGGCCCGAGGTCTCCTCCACCTCCACTCTCAGGCGAGCATGGTCCATGGCAACTTAACAAGCGCTAACATTCTTCTAGACGACAAATCAACTATCAAAATCTCAGATTACAGCCTCTCCCGTCTCATGAGTACTGCTGCAAACTCAAACATGATTGCAACAGCTGGCGCCTTAGGCTATCGTGCCCCCGAGCTCTCTAAACTAAAGAAAGCCAACCCCAAAACCGACGTGTATAGCCTCGGTGTTGTTATTCTTGAGCTTTTGACAGGTAAATCGCCGAGTGACACCACCAATGGTCTAGATTTGCCGCAGTGGGTTGCATCTGTGGTGGAGGAGGAATGGACAAATGAGGTTTTTGATCTAGAATTAATGAAGGATGCAGCAGCTGGGAGTGCTACCGGGGACGAGTTGGTTAACACATTGAAGCTTGCATTGCACTGTGTTGACCCGTCACCGGCAGCAAGGCCGGATATGCAGCAGATTCTCAAGCAATTAGAGGAAATCAAACCAGAGGTGGTAGAATCTGGTGAGGGTCCGTCGTCCACAGGGGAAGCCGGGGGTGGTGAGGAGGAAAATTAAAGAGAAAAATTGAGTGATAATTTTGGTAGTTAGGTGGAAAATTCCTAGTTCTAGTTTGATATGTTGATTTTATTTATGATTTATTTATTGTTTTTCATTTTGTATATAGTTGTAGTAGGGTCGTATGGGATAGCTTTGCTATCTAGTTATGATGTTCTTTGTTTTTTTTTAATTTCACGTGTAACTCTCTTTGTTATCGCAAGATGATCAATGAAATTCGAACAATTTTTTTCTTAAAAATTCGGACTACGCTACTTTTTGTATTATTGAGAAATGTAAGTTCACTTCTTCAATGTCTATCTCTGAATTGCATTTAGTATACGTAGTCTTTTTAACATGCATATAGTGAGTAGAACTAAGGTGTTCTCAAGTTCACACGTCTCTTTGTGAGTAGCTCAAAAATCTATTGAATTGACTTCAAATAATAAATGCGAACCGTTGAAACCCATCTATCTTACAAGTGATGTGTTCACATGTGAAAATTTTAAAATTTTAAAATTAATTTTGTGTATAGTCAAGAGGTCAAAATTGTTCAAAAAATGAATACATTAAAATTAATTTATGAACTTTCTAATTTTGACCGCTTGACTTTATACTAAATTAATTTAAAAAAATTATATGTAGACGCATCATAGACAGGTTTCAACAGTTCGGATTCGTCATTAAAAAGTTAAATCCAATAGATTTTAAAGTTGAGTTCACAAGAAGACTTGATGAAGATAGGAACACCCTAGTTCTACTTTGTATATAGTACATGTAAATATTTGATTATTTGTTTTTAACGAGCTAGCTAGTTGATTTAAACGTATAATGATTAAAAAAAATCAGATAATTGTGTGTTCTTAACATTAAATTAATTACTTAATTTACAACGTAAATATTGTTCTTACAAACAATTTGCTAATTCTTTTAAACATTTCGTTAAGCACTTATGTGCATTAAAAATTGTAACTATATGTGTTAAAATAAACTAATAATGTTAAAAAGACTAGTTAAGTGTTTACAAAAATAATATTTTTGTGAAACACAACTCATTCAATATGTTTTTAAAATACACAGTCACACGGTCATATTTTTCATGATTATATGTTAAAAATATATTTTTTATATTTTTTAAATATACACAGCCACCAGGTTGTACTTTCCATGATTATGTGTTAAAAAAAATTATTTAAAAGCAACTGTAAAAGGGAAATTATCTAGAAATTAGGACTTAATTTGTCCTGGTAAGCCCCTTTTTACAATCCAGTACCTGTAACTTCAATTTTCTGAAAGTGAAGTAACTTTGCATTTCAATCTTGCTTTTGGTCAAGCATAAATCCAGTTAGTTGAATGTAGAGAATTTTCTCTTATTAGAGAAATTCTGTAAGGCCAGAACAGAGAATACTGCCAATAAATCAATTTGTCCTTAAGGACTTCCCTAGAAGAGATAAATTGCCATAGAGATAGATTGAGCTATTAGCTATACTGTGCAATTGGCTTTAACAAGCTTTAATTAATTACTACCAATTCCAGAAAAGATTTGTCGGCCAAGCTTGTTATTCACAGGAAATCTAATCTTTTGATGATAAAAGGTGCATGATGATGTAGCCACAAATTAAATAACCAATTCAACTTGTAAAGAATCTTGTTATGGAAGAATTAATGCCTATTACTGCATGTCCCATTGCTAATTATCAGTACTCAGAAATAACATACATGCTAGTAGTGGGTGCACCAAATGGTAATAAGCTTGACCATCTTAGAAAAAAGAAAGAAAAAAAAATCAGATATATGCTCAAAAATCAAAACCTAATCTTCCAAACAACCTCAACCGACCCTCTTTTACCTATAAATAATATTTATGCACCATCTGATGAACTTCAATTCTTTACTAATTCATTTTGCTTAGCTACAAAGAGGTCCATGCAATTGACACTGTCATGTTCAGCTCATTTTTATCATGTCGGCTCCTGTTGTTGCTCGCCGTCATTGTTTACGCAAATGCAGAGATACAATATCAAGACTTTGTGGTGAGTGTTCTTTGTTCAACATTTGAATCACATAACACTTATGTACAATTTCCATTAGCTCTTTTCCAACGGTTTACAGGTTAAAGAAATTCTAGTGAAGAGGCTGTGCAAGACGCATCGGGTAATTACAGTGAACGGTCAATACCCAGGACCGACTCTGACGGCAACCGATGGGGACACATTGGTAATTAAAGTGACCAACTTGGCAAGATATAACATAACTCTTCACTGGTATTCTCCCTCTCTTGCCTTAATTATTTCCATTTAATGATACATTAATTTGTTATACAACCCAAAAGGAAGAAGAAAAAATTGCTTCAAACATGGTCCCAAGTGTTAGATAGTGTGAAATCCCTTTTGCTTTGGGTGCCATTTCTAGTTTTCTAAGCCTCAAAAGAGAGCTTTATATGCATTGGTTCGCCTAATCTAAACAATTAGATCAAAAATATATCATTCAAAATGAACAAACACTTCCTTTTTGCTTATTTTTTTACTTGAAGAATTAAAGATGTAGATTATGATTTCTATTTTGATCAGGCACGGAATCCGACAGTTCAGAACTGGCTGGGCAGACGGGCCGGACTACATAACGCAATGTCCCATTGTACCGGGAGCTACCTATGTGTACAAGTTTACAATTATAAATCAAGAAGGTACATTGTGGTGGCACGCACACGCATTGTGGCTTCGAGCTACCGTGCATGGCGCACTGATCATCTACCCAAAATCGGGGAAGCCATACCCGTTTGATAAGCCACACAGGGAGTATCCAATTATACTTGGTAATAAAGCCTCTTATGTGCTTTGGTTTCTTCTTTTCTTACCAAAATTCAAATCTTTTAGCACGAAAATTGACAAGTATTTTAAAAAAAATATATTATGTGCTAAAGCTACACCAGCTGAATTGACTCTTAGCATTTGTCTACATGTTGTTTTTGTCTTTTCCAAATTTGAAGTTTCTGTTATTTTTGGTCACATAATGATCAGTAGGTGGGAAATTAGTAGTCTTTGAAAGGGAAAAAAAATAAGGTGGTTAAGAAAGAGCACATATATTTCTTCTTTTTGACAAGTAGATTTTAACAGCCCATGGGCCTTTTCATGAAAAGAAAAAGAAATAATTAAGTAGACATTTCTCTCATACAACCTTTTTTTATTGGTCAACAAGTATTAACTATATTTCTGGCATTAGTAGCTTAGTGATGCAAATTAAGCACCTCTACTTTATTATTATAGCTTCTTCTTTTCCCTAACCACCAAAAAAGCTTGCTTCATTTTCAAGTTCCTTTTTTAATAGAACTTCATAGTTTACTTGTAGATGGCCATGATTTGGATATTAATCATTTATTAAATTCATGAAGAAAATTAGTTATGACTGCGGTGCACTTAAATTCACTGCCCCATGCAAACCTATTTTGATCAGACCATTCGGATCAGTTCAAGCATGGCGTAATATATCAAGATAAACCCTTGTTTAAAGCAACACATTACAGTTCTAAAATGGTTCATATGTACCCAAATTATAATTCTAATTAAATAACCAAGGTAACCTTATGAATTGCAATTGTTACTGTTGGAGCAGGAGAATGGTGGAACCAAGATCCAAATGAGGTGCTAAGACAAGCAACCAGCACCGGAGCGGCTCCGAATGTATCCGATGCATACACAATCAATGGCCGTCCTGGCGATCTCTTCCCATGCTCCAACCAAGGTATACTCCCTGACTCCCAAGTGCGTCTCCTCTGAGATATCTCAATTTTTGCATGACTGACGTGTCCGGTGCCTATTCGGAGTAGCGTAGGGGCCAGTATTATTTGAGCTATTCGTGCATAACGTATTTGAACGATTGAGATATTCCAAAAAGTCACGCAAAGTTTGAGATATCTCAGAGGATGCGAATTCCTGACTCCCATGCATTGTGTGTGTGTCCGTGTGTCTATATATATATATTGTTTCTGTTCATGAGGCTAAACCAGAAGTATTAATTATTAGGTACATCAATTTTCCCTGTGGTATCTGGCGAAACCACATTATTTCGTATCATCAACGCGGCGATGAATACGGAGCTTTTTGTCTCAATTGCGGGCCACTACATGACTGTTGTAGCAGCCGACTCTGCCTACACAAAACCCTTCACAACAACGGTCATATTGCTGGGCCCCGGGCAGACCACTGATGTTTTGGTCACAGCAGATCAACCGGCAGGCCGTTACTACGTAGCTGCACGTGCTTACGCAAGTGCACAGGGTGTCCCCTTCGATAACACCACCGCCACTGCTATTTTAGAGTACAAGTTTTCCAGTTGCACAGCAATTCATGGTGTACAAACCATGCCTACCCCTCTTGTACCGCTTTTACCGGCTTATAATGATACTTCCACAGCAGCTGCATTTTCAGCCGCTTTACGTAGCCCTGGCCCGGTTACCGTCCCTGACCCGGTGAATGAAACTCTTTTTTTCACAGTTGGATTGGGCCTGTTCGGCTGTCCGCCAGGTATGACTTGTGGTGGACCCAACGGGAACCGATTCGCTGCTAGCATAAACAATGTTTCATTCGTCCTGCCAAGTACTGTGTCTATGCTACAAGCATATTATTTCAATGTGCCTGACGTATACACCGAGGATTTTCCACCGAAGCCACCTACCATATTTGATTTTACTGCGAATAACATCAGCCTGTCGCTACAACAACCTGTGCCGGGAACAAAGATATACAGGCTCAAATATGGCTCAGCAGTGCAGATAGTTTTTCAAGGTACAAATATTGTTGGAGGCGAAGAACACCCGATGCATCTACACGGGTACCAATTCTATGTACTAGCAACCGGGTTTGGGAATTTTAACCCAGATGTCGATACAGAGAAATTCAACATGGTCGACCCGCCAGAAAGGAATACAATTGGCGTGCCGGTTAACGGGTGGGCGGTGATACGGTTTATAGCCGACAATCCGGGTGTGTGGCTTCTGCATTGCCACATCGACGCGCATCTTACGTGGGGCCTCGCAATGGCATTTATTGTAGAGAATGGAGAAGGTGATGATCAGAGCTTGTTGCCTCCTCCCTTGGACCTGCCCTTTTGCTAAAATTTTAGATGTCTTTACCTTTGATATTTTTGTAAATGAACTTACCATGGCATTATTAACTTCTGATTATATATATATTTTTTAAATGAACTTTCTTTTCCTAGACAAATGCATGTAATAAAATCGTGCATATAATAGAAAATTTAAATTAACCCATTATGAGAGAGAAAATAGTCAATTGGAAAGACAATAGAAATAAAATGGAAACAAAATAAAAAATAATTATTTTCAAGAAAAATAAATAATTTAAATTGAGTGAAAGAGGCCTTAGCATTTTTCAAGTTTTCTTTAGGCCTCTCCGGTATCATTGGAGATATGATATTGGGCCAATTTTTAAATGGATTTCATTTGGGCTTATAAAAACCATCGTACACTTACATCTGTGGTGTGCCAATCAAATTTTTATATTAATCGCTCATTGCAACTTTCACACACACAAGTACACGGGAGAGGAGGGTGTCCGATACCATCTGATTCACTTCAAGATCTGTGCGCATCACTTTAATATCCGTATTGTTTGCTTTAATATACGTACTCACAGATCTTGAAGTAGATCGAACGGTATCAGACACCCATCGAACATTGTTCTGGTCCGATGGGCATCGGACACCCCCCTCTCTCCCTCTCTCCAAGTACACAACCAACCTTTATCTCTTCAAATTATAAATAAATAAAAAAGGGAACCTTTTTATTTTCTCTTTATTGCGCATCTCCAGTTCATCTTAAGTGTATTCCGTCTCTACAGTTAATGAGTTATATACAAAAGTGTGGATATAAATATGCATTACAGTTTATCTTTTCATTTTTTTTACAAATATTACAAATAAAGATTTTAAGCAAATATGTTAAAATGATATTTTTTTTGGGTTTTTCAAACTTAAGTTTCAACATTATGGAATATTGTAATTTGACAAAAGTCACAAAACAACCTTTTGTGTTGTGTAACCAGTGGCTTGTTATTTTCTTTGTTTGTTTGGTTTCTGTCAGAAATTTGATTTATGGTATTATATCATATGTGCTTTAGTTCTCTGTACTGCTGGGTACCCGTTGGTTAAGTTGTATAAAAAAATATTTTTTAAAAAGCATCACCAAATTCTATCACTAAATTTTGAAAAGTTAATGAAACCACTATCATTACAATTTTTTTTTACAAAAATCATCTCCACCGAAAAATGATTTTCGATATTGAATTTTGAAAACCGGACCCATTATCGGTATTGAATTTGAACACATTTGAACCTCTTTTCTTCTTATTATGCCACAGAAAATCCAATAAATATAAAAAGGACTAGGATCAGTTTGTGGAATTACAAAGTAAAAATCATTGTCGGTTTGAGAAAACTAGAAACCAGACGCCAAACTTGGTTTGGTGAGAGAATAAAACCGGCCCCCATGTTCGGTTTTGGTTTTGAGGCCCCACTCTCCCATAATTTAAAATACTTTAATTGTTTTATTGTTTTGATGTCTCCATCACTCTTTTTTATGTTTATTTTCTGATCTTTTCTAGTTCTTCAACACAGCCGGGATGAAATCCGCTCCTTTTCTTGAAAAAAAAAAAAAGAGGGCCCTGATCTCTCTCGCCTACTCTCTCTTTCTCTCTATTCTCTCTCTCTCTCCCCTTCTCTTTTTCTCTCTATATCTCTCTAAAAAGAGGACCTTTTTTTTCTTAAGAAAATGAGTAGATTCTCATCCAACACAGTCATGGTTGGCTTATAATTTTTTTTTTCAACCTCTCCACTCATCTGTTTTCATTTCAGATTAGATAGAGTTGTATGTTTCTTGAGTTAGATTAAAAAAAAAGTCTCAGATCTACAAATTTCGTTAGGTATTTTTTATTTTAAATAAATAAAAAAAGCAAACGAGAAGTAAGAAACCTGCCTTACTATCTGATTTGACAAATTGAAAAAAGCAAAAAAAAAAAACGGTCATCAACGTTCAGTTTGGCAAAAAAATAAACCGATCATCATGTTCGGTTTGACAAATGGGAAAACCGGCCACCATCTTCGTTATGATTTTAAATTGGAACAGGTTGTGTTATTTGTAACCCTGTCTAGCTTTCAATTCCAAGTATTTTATTCGGTTTTCAAATTTTCACACCAAGGATCATCCCGGTAGTGATGGTTTTTGTAAAAACATTCTAATCAAGTTAGTTTCAAAATTTTTGATAATTCAGTGATGATTTAAAAAAAAAAATTCTATATATAATGGTCTTTTCTAGCAGGCTAAAGTGCAGAAAATATTAACCTAAAGAAGCAAAACTATTTGGGGCATATTACTGGTACTGTTATTAGATCCAAATTTGCTACATTTTGAACTTACTCAAAACAAATAATTCAACCATGGAAGTTACTTGTAGTTTAATCATTGAATGCTTTTTAAGACTGTAGAAGATATTCATTTAATATTGTGGGTTTTAACCTTGATGGCAACACTTGGCACTTTGACTACTAGTTGATATTCATTGCAGGAAATAAAAATCGTAGTCTAAATGAATTTATATTTTCTTAGATGCTTCGTCTCCATTCTCTGTTTGTTAGCCATATTTTCAGATTGATTCATACTTTATCTGAAATGCAATAGTTTAGATTGGAATATATTAAGGAATTTTATTGAAAAAGAAATTCCCTCCACCTACAAAAGAAAACACGATTTCAACCGAATTGACAAATTTTCTTAATTAAAATAGATACAATTTCTCAATTTCAATTACTTCTCATCATAAATCTCATTGCAAATCCTAACAATGTATCCGTATTTTTAACCTTTTCATACATGTATTTTTCCGTATATAAATTTGTAAATCTCAAAATCATGAGATTCCAAAGAAAAAGAAAATGCATGTAGAAAGAATCGACCAAATAAAATTAAAATTATTGCCAAATTTTAAACGTGCCAACAAAAACAAACAACACCCGCTTCTTTGCGAATCCGAATCCGATACCGATTTCTGTATTTCCATCTCATTTCTTACCGCTTTCCAAAAAAAATGTTCTCTTTCTTTTCAACGAGTCAACACGTGCCATGTAACAACGCACGTGCTAACATTGGATGAAATGAAACAAGGAAGCTTCATGGAAAGAGTCCTGTGTAAGAAACTTGGGATCTTCTGTGGCCGAGATTCGCCAGAAATGCTGCTTCAATGACTTGTGGCATAGTGACAAACATAGTGACAAGATTCGCGAATAATTCCCGAATTATTCGCAAATTATTCGGTTTTTTGGTAATGCCGAATCAAACGTCGAATTATTCAGTTGACTGAACTTTGACCGAATAATTCCTGAATAATTTGCGAATTTTACGAATACTGACAAATCAATTATTCGGGTTCGGTTCGGCGAGGTCAAAAATTCGTGATTCGGGAATAATTCGGGTATAATTCAGAAATAATTCAGTATTATTCGGATCAGAGATCTCAATTCTGTAAGGGAAAAAAAACTAAAAAAAACTAAAAAAATAAAATTATGGGAAAAATTCAGGAAAAAATTCGTGAAAAATTCATAAAATTCGGAAATAATTCATAAAATTCACAAATTATTCGGGAATTATTTCAGTCAAAGTTCGGTCAACCGAATAATTCAGTGTTCGATTCGACACCACTAAAAAACCGAATAATTAATTTGTGAATTATTCGCGAATCTTGTCACTGTGTCAATGACTGGTGGGTCCACAAACCTTAACACCGTGTAGTTGTGATTGTGAGTTGTGAAAATGGGTAGGTGTGTGTGAATCCAATCTGAAGCTGGAGGCGTTAAAATAGATTTTTACTCTAATCTCAACAACAATGAAAAAGAAAAAAATAAAGAAGATTTGAACTCAAGTTTCCAGGTTTGATTCGTCGGATTGCTCTGTTTTTCTTGCGCGTAAATCCAAATGGACCACACGAGGCTCTTCAAATTACGAGCCCGCCATTGTGGTTTAATCCTAATTCTGACACGAAGATAATTTTGGGGGATGTTCCGTTTTTTAAAAAAAAAATTATCTAAAATGTGATACTTCAGAATCTTACAATTTTAACATCTCTTTGTGAGATTATTGAGATGAAACTATGGAACGGATTCTCATTAACTAATTAGATACTCGATAAAAAAAAATAATACTTTAATTTATACTTCTAATACTTTAGCATGTAATTTATGATGTTTAACCTATAATTCTAAATACCAATTTAATTCATGAAATTTATTTTAATTTTAATTCTAAATTTAATTTGAATTACAAATCAAATATTCAGAGAGGGACAAAAAAATTTCATAAGGAGCAAAGTCGATTGAAACGTTCCGATCTCCACCAAAACTAAAAATTCAGAGAAGAAGAGGGCAGCTGCCCCTTTTGGAACTACATGAGTCCGTCCTTAAAAATATGGTTTGTAACTTGAAGTCCTCTAAAGTATTGTCTTGTTATTGTACATGATATTGTACTCATTAAAATTTTAGCATGTATCAATTGTAAGGTAGATGAGTTTCAACTGTTCAAGATTCATCGTTTGAAACTAATATGATAAGTTTTAGAGTTGAGTTCACAAAGAAACTTGGTGAACTTAATAATACCCTATTTCTACTCATACTCATTATTCTTCACCAAAATCTCTAACATTGCACATCTTGATTTGTGAAAAAAAAAATTATGGAAATCCGGCTTTTAATAATAATAAAAAGGTTCTTAAAAAAGGGGAAAAAATATATGCCTCTCAACTTTTTATCCACTTTATTTTTATCAATAAACGTGTCAGTTTATCTTATACATCCTTTAAATATTTAATTTCCCATATTTACTATGAAATAGATTTCACCATTAGTTAATGAATATGCATCAAACTTATGGTATACGGATGATTTGAAAAATAGATTTGACATAATTATCCTACCCATCCCCCCCCTCCCAAACCCACACGCACACACACAATCAGATTAATTTTCTCTATTTGTTTTAGAAAATACTTTTAACAAAAAGGGCAACTAGTCGAGAACAGAAATAAATTCGTTTTCAAGAAGAAAAAATAACAAGGTTTTAAAAAAATATATATATATTTCGTTTAGTTAGAAAATATAATCAATTTGTCAATTCATTTTTAAGTATATGTTTGATGTCATTGCACATATTTATCAATGAATATGCCCAACACGGCATGTCCATGGCAACCAAAATCATTCCTAAAAATGTTTCTCTAGCGGTGCTTTTCAATATGAAAAAAATTTGCAAATTAGCATAGCAAACTTCATCGGACGAAATAATTTTCTTAGCCGTTAAAAAATATGCGAGCAATGATTGGTTATAAAAATAAAATAAAATAAAAAACAGGCCGCTTAGCCAGCCTGAATATAATTTAAAAACTGCTTACGGTGACCAGGGCGGACCCACACACAGCTAGAGAGGGGCAGCTGCTTTTTTTTTATTTTGAAATTTAGTGAAAAAATATGTGCTTGGTACCACTTTGTTCTTCTCTGGAAATTGTTTTGCCCCTCTCTGAAAATAGAAAGCTCGCAATATCAGTCCAAAAGCATTATTAGTGAGAAATTTTGTTGTTTTTATATATATTTTATAACGGACTAATTTTGTTGTACATGCTTGTAAATTGACTGTTTTAACTCAATAAAATCCATAGATTTTCTTTTCACTTTTTTTTTGTGGGGACAGCTGCCAAGTAGTTAGTTTTTATAAGTTGGATGCACACCAAAGTTAGCTGTCCTTGCATTATAACCTTATTACTTATTACTTATTAGGGATACAAATTAACGTTAATCAATTCTTATGTGGGACAAAATCATCCTTACATCAGGGAACCGGTTAAAGGAAATGTGAATAATGTCTCCCCAATTGTAAATCGTTAATCTGCGATCTGACGACTGATAATGATTTTATAGTCCTATTAAAGGAATTCCTGTTGTATGTCATGGTAGCATGTATAAAATGTGGGACCTCATGCTCTCATAGTGCCATTATCTATATTTTTATCTCAAGATAACTATCAGTAATTAATGGCATTATAATTTATAATTTGGTAGTGAGAATAAACTAATTGGAGAACTATTCCAAGTTTCTGGGGTCCATTGAGGGAACACCCCATTGGCTGCACCTGGTGTATGGACCACTAATTAAGCTGTACATATATGCATGTTGTTTGGGTCCCATTTGATAATGTTGTCAAACTGCAAATTAAGATGAATTTCATTATCTTTGCTCTATTTACTGTAATGAAAACGGTCTGGTCTGGTCCGGTATTGTTCAAAACTCTCTTGTCTACGAGTTCGCATAGTTTGCATTAGACGGTCCAAATTTGAAGAGGATGGTCCAAACCCGTGCTAAGGACTATGGTCCAGACCCACACGGGTTGGTCCGGTTAGGTTTTTTTTATTTAGCATGGTTTAGGCACAACTTAGGCACGGTTTAGCATGGTTTTGACCATAGTTTAGCATGGTCCGGTCCGGGTTTAGTTCGGTTATAGTCCGGTCTGGTTCACGAGTTTAGAACCGCCCGAGTTAGTCCGAATCTAGTAGGGAAAATACACCAAAACCGTGCTAAGACCCTCTTTATCCTCGGTCCAGGTTTTGACCATGGTCCGAATCAGTTCCACAGATGGTCTGGTCCGGTCCTGAACCGGCCTTTTTTTCTTCAAGACACTAGCTCTATTTACTGTTTTTACTATTTCTTTCCAATTATTTTGGAGAAGTATCAGAAGTTACCTCTCTCTTTCTCTTGGCCAAGAGCCTTTAATTTATTAAAATCGTCACCTTTCTTCCTAATTAATTAGTAGCATGCCTCTACCCTTTTAAACCACGTGACACAACCACCAAATTATTATTCATGATTTATATTTTCCATCAAGCACTTAATTCAGAAATCTAAAAGAATCTTTCAAGCATTCAAATAAAATCATCGATCTTATACTAAACAGACATTTTCGACCTTTATATTATTCAACAAGAACTTTGGAAAATCTGAAAAAGGTACCAAATTTAAGATACTTTTTTATCTGTTAAAGCAAGATTGCTGTCTAATATGTGTGGACACTTATAGATATACTATATATAAATATGATAATTAATTTTATACAATCATCATACATCATATATTTTAAAGCATTTGAATAAATTACTGACCCGAGATTTTACCAAATTGATGTCTGATTAATTATGTTCTCATAACATTATTTAGTTAGATTCTTTTTCAGAATTAGCTAGTTTTTTTTTTTATATTTAGTTAATTATATATTGTGTAATGTGTAACTATACTAGACACCTCAACATTAATTGGATTATTTGAACTCCTAAGAGAAAACCTTTCTACCATTGAACTATTTACTGATGTGTGTTTTATTTTCTAAATGCCCCTTCTAAGAATACGTATTTACAATATACCATGTAGCCTATTGATTAAAAGGTGTTGTACAACTCTAGCAAATTCTTAAAAGGCTTAGGTGCTATGAATAACATAAGGTCTTTTGTTCTACGCCCTCCAAAATATGTCGTATAAATTTCAAATTTTAATCTAAGTAACTTAGTAAATTGGTTATGTAATGAACTTATAGAATACTAATTTGTACTATTTTGAGAAAAAAAATTACTATATTTTATGTTTTATGAAATATGACAAAAAAAATTGCTAAAAAAAAATTCCAATATTTTAGACCATTTTTTACCATATTTAATAAATTATAAAAAATAATAAAAATTGGTATCTACAAGTTTATTATATAACTAATTTATGAGCTACTTATACCGAAATTTGAAATTTATACGATATATTTTTGAAACCGTAACACGAAAGATCTTGAGCTATCCACAACACTTAAGCCTTACACAATGCTTATTATACTTACTTTGATTATAAGCTTATTTAATTGGGAACGCCAGTTTATGCATGCCATCTTTTTAATATAAAATTATAACACCATCAATGGAAGCAACACCGCGTAAGATTAAACATTTCTACGGCTAGCAACATGCATTCTAAAATATATTCCACTGCTTTAGGATGTAATAGAAAAATGACAAAAGCAGCATTATTTCCTCGCACTACACTATAGAATACTACCATCTTTTATATATATATATATATATATACTGCATCAAGAGCTTGATGAAACTAAACCTTTGAGACATTGCAAGAGACACCATTCATAGAGAGAGAGAGAGAGCGTAGAAATGGGCAACACATTTAGGTGCTGCCTTGCTTGTATACTTCCCTGCACTGCCTTCGACTTGATCCGAATTGTACACTTAAACGGTCGAGTGGACGAGTACGTCCATTCGATCACGGTTCGTGAAATCTTAGCCGCTAATCCAAACCACGTATTATCATGGCCATGCTCTCAAGGCGGGATTCATCGAATCATGATAGTCTCGCCGGAATCGGAGCTCAAGCGAGGGCAAATATATTTTCTGATTCCTGCTTCGACAGTGCCGGAGAAGAAAGGAAAGAAGCACAAGAAAAGGAGCCTCTCAAGATGTGGCTCAATGGCTTATAATAAGGTGTCAAGTGGTGATAATTACTTAGCCGAGATTTTGTCAGAGAATAAGCGGGCCTACCGCCACCGTCGAAGGAGCGTCAGAGGTGCCGTCTGGCGGCCAAATCTCGAGATCATACCTGAAGAAAGCTGAGAGATTGTCACTCCATTATTCCCTTTTTTTTTTATCTTTTAGGTTTTTTTTTTTTGTACATATTTAGGAAGTGTGTGTTTGGGACTGAATGCAGAATTGAACTTGTTTAAATTTAGAGGAAACAAAATTTTGTTGATGGATATCATTACCTCTTAATTGACCTAAGGTTATTCTAAAATGTTTTTGATATAGAGTATAATTAAAGAGAGAATTTTTGGTATACCCATTAAAACATTCTTATCATAATACTTAAATTTTATTTTATTTTCTTTTAAATTTGAGAATTGTTGGCATATATATATCCATTCAAAATATTCTATTGTCTATTTTTCTATCCAAAAAAAATAATCTTACAAAGAAATAGAGTGATGCCAACATAATTAAGTAGGACAAAACATGTATCTCAACTATTAATAGAACTAAATAATTAATTAAATTTAAAATTTTCAGATTTAGAGAAATAAAAAGTCGTTCAATTTTAAATGAAAAAAATAAGGAATTAAATTATTTGAGTATTTTGATCAGAAAATAGATAATTTAGAATGTTTTAGTGGGTATATGCCAACATTGATATAATAGATGAAGCAAAAAATAATGAAACAGTAAATTAGTGATTGATGTACCTTCAGTCATATATTCACAGTTGAAAAAAATATAACAGAAAAGGTTCGAAACAATTTAAAATATCGAACTTAAAAATTTAATTGTAATCATAGTCACAAGATCCGTGAATAATTTGTATTTTTTTGTAATGTCAAACCAAACGCTAAATTATTCGATTGACCGAATTTTGACCAAATTATTCGCGAATTACGATTTTTTTTCTTAATTTTACAAATTATTAACGAATTTTTTCTAGAACATTTTTTTTTGTTTTTTTTTTTTTGCTTCCTTAAATGACAGATCTTTGATCCGAATAATTATTTTTGAATTATACCTGAATTATTTTCAAATCACGAACTTTTAACTTCACCGAACTGAATCCAAATAATTCATTTCTCACTGTAATTGTAATCGTTAGTTTTTAAAATGCTCACATGGAGATGTGCGAGTCTGGAATTTTTGTATGATAGTTAGCATGGGGAAAGGAGATAGAATCGGCTCGAGGAGCATGAAAGGAGCAAAATTATATTAAAAATGTAATATAGTTTGTAATGATATGGATTATGTACTTTAACCAATGCAATTTTGTTTTAGAGTTATAGAAAGTTGTGCTTCCTCTTGTCTTATTTTGATGCAGTCAAAGTTCTATTTGAATCTTATTTACTCAAGCAACTAGTTCTTTTATATTATTTTTAAAGAAGAGCTTTTATTAGTTTCAACATTTAATTTTTTAAGTATCTTTAATTTGCTGAAATTGAACTTACTAAAGGAATATAAGATACATCAATGTAGTTTGAAATTCAATTATAAATTTTTTTGAATATTTAAAGTCAAGAAACTTGATTCTATTTTTTTTTTAAATCAATGTGACATTGAATATGAGATATTTTCTTTGATAAGTTGAAGTTGAGTTAATGCTAACACATGAAACCTAAATCGTTATTTGTTTAAAAGTAATTTTACAATGAGAAGGGTTAAGATGTCTTATGTCTTTCATGTCACATTGTGTTTAGTATTTTTTATCTCTGTTTTCAAAATCCAAATAATCAATCTGAACCGATCAATATGATCTCCATAATAAATGTACTTAGAGACTTTTTTTTCAAAGTCTCTACTTTTAAAATTTTGAATCAGGACTAAGTTTGATTCGGTTTGATTTGGTTTTATATATAAGTTTGGATGCCCAAAAAATAGACATTTGAACCAGGGCTACAAACCAATCAAACCGAATCAAACTTAACCCAATTTGAGTTCGAATTTGAACCAATTTCGAACTGAACTGGTTCGAAATTGAAGCAGGGTTTCGAGATGAAAAGAATAGTTCAAGTTTGATTCGGTGCAATTCGAACCATTTTCGAGCCGGACTGGTTTGAAATTGAAGCATAATTTAGAACTAAAAAAATAAGTTTTGAACCGAGTCAGACTTAGTTTGGGTTCGATTTGAACCAATTTCGAACCTAACTGTGTTTGATTCGTTTTCGAATCGAACTCAATCAAGTTATGAGCTACAAGCTTTTTGGGCACCTCTAATTTCAGCCCTCCTCAATTTAAAATTATAACAATGACTAAGTATCTCTATAAATAGCTATAGATCAGCCCCGTTTTTAGTAATAGAGAACTACAAAGCTAGAGTAAACTATGTTGGAAATTAACATTTATAGAAGTATCATAACATACAAATTATAAAGAGTTATAGCCATTAGAAGATTGGGAAATGATCATGAATTGGCGTACATTCCAACAAATCTTTGTGTTCCCTTCAACATGCTAATTAAACGCCATTATAAACAAAAGTATCTGTTCATTTTCTCATATAATTACAATTGATATTGCTTTACAAGTGTTTGCTACTGCGCTAGTGAAGGCGTTATAACCGTGCAATTTAGTTCTATACTCGAGATAATTGTTATTTAATATTAAGACTTGGAAAATTGAGTAGATTTTCCATGTAAACCATGATCATCATGTCTAGTAAATTATGCAATCCTTTACATTACAGCTGTACAAGTAACAGAAAGAAAAATGAAGGGTAAAGAAGTTGATTCCACAACTCTACCTGTGTAGTTTTTACACAGTCTGTTCTAAGTCAGAAAAAAGAGGAGAGTTCGTAATAGACTTAACTTGTGAGCTAGTGCTAAAAAAAAACAATCTTAATTGCACAGTGACCTTTTGAGAAGTCTTTGTGTTGTCGACTCTGGTTGAGTTTTATTTTTAACCTACTCTAACTTGTTTGGAAATAAAAACTTTGAAAAGAAGAAAAAAAGAAAGAAGTTGACTCTGCATAAGAATAATAAGCCCAATCAATCAAGTGCTTGAACAATGAAATAAGGGTTTTCATTTTTGTAATTGGACACGCCATCTATGCAAACACCTCACCTTCTTTCACATCAATGATCTTAAATTGAGCATGTTCGGTTATTGGTGAAATGATGAAAGAACAAAAAAGAAAGTGGAAAACTAAACTTCTATTTTTATTCAATTTTGAAGGTGAAATATTTTTTTTAAAAAAAGTAAAAAGGTATCATTGAATGTGCTAATTATATTTCTTAAAAAAATGTCAATTCTTCTGTTTTATTATCTCCACGGAATAGAGAATTGACTAATGAAAGAACAGAGAAGAGATCAACTTGTAAAAAAAAAAAATAGATATTTAATTGCAAAAATTCAAACTCAATACTATTTTTTCAATTTACATAATTCCACTCAATTTCATCCATGTCTGGCTAAAATAGAAGCTTTATTCCAATCATTTTTATTTCTCTCCAACCGAACAGGTTTAACTTGTTCACTCACCAGCTTGGTGATTAAAATTAAAAAAGGAGAAGGAAAAGAAGAACAAAATCACTTGAAAACGTACCGACAAAATATTACAGTTTATTATTATTTTAAGTACAGATTTACTCAGAGAGAATATTGTCTTTATTATTACTGTATCAGATTATGTTAAAACAGAATCTCAGAGATTTTACCAATGTACTTGGTGATAAGCAATGATGGCATGATGCCTTGGGTTCAGATCCAGTACTGGACTCTACCATGTAGAGTGGGATTTGCATCGTCTGTTTTATTCTAGCATGAATTTTAAAGCTGATTTCTATAATCTAAATTGGCACTAAAATAATTTTGACAAGGTTGAAGATTATTCTATTCAATGGAGATATTATAGAGGTGAAATCAAAACAGATACAGAGCGGATAGTGGTAAAATCATTAAATTTATCTAATTACAATGGTGCATAACATAATATTTTCAAAATATATGGTATATATCTACTATTCAGATACAGATAATTGAAACATAAAACCATATCAGTATCCATATCCACATTTATATTCGGATATCGGATATTGGATATCTACATCTAATTTTTCAAATACGGATCGAATACGAATCAGATATTACTCATACCGTTTTTACCCCTAGATTTATAGCATATTTCTGAAAATCATATAGGCTGCACCAATCACCATGGTGCACAGGCATAGCTGATAAGCTTAGAGCCCAATTGGAGGCCCGCAAAATTTCTCATGGAGGCCACAGGTTTATTTAATTTATATGAACTCATTTTTTATGAAATATTTTTTTTCTGTTTTACATCTATAATTATTTTATTTAAAAAATCATATTTAAAGAAGTATAAGGAAGTAAACGTTCCATGTCTTGCTTTTTCTTCTCTGTCTTCGATTATATAACGAGCAAATTGGATTCAAACTCAACGGTGCGGTACCTTACCCCATTAGGTCAGATGAATTCGGTTAGTAAGACTTCAATACATATCCTAAATTTCAGTTTTCATTCGGCCATCTCCGAATACTCTAACATGAATATTAAAGGGACCGTGCAGTCCACTACGGATGAATTAATCTGAATTAGGGTTGCTCATGAGCCAAGTTGAGTCTGAGTTGAGAGTAACTTGGATTCAACTCATGAACTCATGAGTCGAGTTGAGTCTCAATTACTAATTCAGATTTGAGTCAGAAATTCTAATTTGGATTCAACTCGAGTTGATTCGTGACTCGTAGATAGTACATAGTTTGTAAAATTTAAAAATTACCAAAACAAAATATAACAAAATAAATCTTCAAAATAGTACACAATTTAAAATTTTACATAATGAAATAATGACAAATACATAATTAACTAGTACAAAGTCTAACAAAACATTACATAATTTACCAGTATAAGTCACCGGTTGGTCAACTTGAATTCAACTTATGAGACAACCAAGTCAGGTTCAACTCGAGTTGTTGACGAGTTGAATCTAAATTGATTCCGAACGAATTATAAGTCATGAGTTTTTTTGTGCACCACTGAATTTCTGACCAGCCTTTCCAGATCAAAACTCAAAAATTGAGTTACTTTAGGGGATACTTTAGGCTGCGTGATGATGCGTAGCTGATAGTCTTAGTCTCTTACTCCATGTTTGGTTATGGCCTAAAGGGTGGAATAAGGGGTTTAAGCCTCGTTATTCCACCAAACGAGCATTAATTGAGCCGGACTAAGATAGAATAAGCCGATCTTTAGGCCGGCCTAAATTAAGCCACCTCACATGTGGTTTAATTTTACTCCACGTCGTGGCCTAACTCTATTGATTATAATAATATATTATTAGTATATAATTAGTTATATTATTAATTATTATTAGTATATAATTATTTAATTAATATATTATATTGTTAATATATCAAATAATTATTATAATAATATTATAGAAATAGAATTTTTTATTAATAATTATTATTCATTTATAATTATATAATTAATATATTTTATTGATAATATATTAAATAATTATTATAATATATGTAATTATTATTAATATATAAATATTATATAATTAGTATCTTATTATCAGCCACTATTATTAATATATCATTACATAATTAATATCTTATATTTTTAATATATTAAATATTTTATAAAATATTATTATATAATTAGTATATTTTATTAATATTTTTATTAATATATTATTATATAATTAATATGTTATATTGATAATATATTAAATAATTATTATAATAATATTATAATATAGTATTGTCATTAATATATTAATATTATATAATTAATATTTTATATCATTATTATTAATATAATTATATAAATAATATTTTATATTTTTAATATATTAAATAATTATTATACTATTATTATCTATTTAGTATCTTGTTACTAATAATTATTAAAAATATATAATTATATAATTAATATCTTATACTATTAATATATTATAGTTATTATTAATATATTAATATTATATATTAAGTATCTTATTATTAATATATAATTATATAATTAATGTCTTATATTGTTAAGATATTAAATAATTATTATAATAAAATTAATATAGTATAGTTATTAATAATATATTAATGAATAAGGCTGGCGTGCTACCTGTATCATAGTGACATATCGTGCTACCTCTTTAAAAATCTATCGAATAAACTTCAAACGACAAATTTAAACCGTTGAAACCGATCTACTTAACGAGTGATGTATTTACATATAAAATTTACAAATTTTTACATTCATTTAGTATAAGATCAAACAGTCAAAAAATAATGAAAAATGAATGTATTAAAATTAACTTATAATTCTTATTTTTTTGACCGCTTGACTTTATACCAAATGAATTCAAAACATTATAATTTTGGCATGTAAATACATCACTTATGTAGTAGATTGGTTTCAACGGTTTGGATTAACCATTGAAACATATCCAATAAATTTTTGAAAAGGTAGCACGACATGTCGCTATGCTACAGGTAGCACACTAGCCTTATTCTATATTAATAATATATAATTAGTTTCTTATTATATTAATAGATAATTATATAATTCTTATATTTTTAATATATTAAATAATAATCATAATATATTATTGTTATTATTAATACTTTAATTTTATCTAATTATTAATAATTAACTAATTTAGGCTTCAAAAACTTTAGTCCACCAATTCTAACCAAACAAGGAATAACTTAAGCCATGATTTAACTTTAGATCTCAACCAAACATGAATAATTTAGACCGGCCTAAGTTGAAATAATCAATTTAGACCTCCTTAGCTTTAGTCCACAACAAAACAAAACATGGGGTTAGAGCCCAATATGGGGCCCACAAAATCTCTCATCTCATGGAGACGACAGGTTAATGAATTTTTGTGAATTCATTATATGAAATGTATTTTACCTATTTTGCAATTGTATCTTTTATTTTAATTTTAGAACCAAAAAGTCCTATTTTAAAATAATAAAAGGAAGCAAACGTTCCATCTCTTGCTTTTGTTCTGACACGTTATAAAGAAAATAAATTTTGCGCAAAACCTGGGAAGGAACCCAGACTAATGATTTTCCCTCTATAACTGAGATTTTAAAGCCGTTCAGAAAATACATGAAATACTGAAAAAGTAAAAAAAGAAAAGAGATTTCTATTTCATATCATTCCAATTATGTTTGGCACGTTTAGAATGATGAAATAGTGGAATTGAGTCAATTCTCACATGTGAAAAAATCACTCTTCTCTAATTTCACCTCTACTATGGAATAGTGGAATGTAATATAGAGGAGCTAAAGTGCAAAAGAGAAGGATTTGAATACATATTTTCATCCCAATTCCACTTTTTTACTTTTTCTCTATTTCATTCAATTTCATTCACGTTCGGCTACTATTTCGTCACAATTTATAATTCTTCCTCTATTTTGTGCCAAACAAACCCTCTATGGTTTGGGACAAAATTCTAAGTTAGACTAAAATCTACTGTGTGTGAAATATATGAAGGTCAAGTAAAACTGGGGTGTTCTTAAGTTCATCAAGTTCTTTTTTATGAACTCGACTATAAAATCTATTGGATTGACTTCAAATGATGAATCTAAACTGTTGAAATCCTTCTATCTTACGTGTGATGCGTCTACATGTAAAAAATTAAAAATTTTGAATTAATTTAGTGCAAAGTCAAGCAATCAAAATTAGAAAGATTATAAATTAATTTTAATACATTCATTGTTTTGAATATATTTTTACCAGTTGACTCTATACAAAATTAATTTAAAAATTATGCATGTAGACTCATCACTCGTAAGGTAGAAAGATTTCAACATATTGAATTCGTTATTTGAAATCAATTTAATATATTTTTAGAGTTGAGTTCACAAAAGAACTTGGTAAACTTAGTAACACACTAGTTTTACCTATGAAGTCCCATTTTGATGAAATTTGACTCCCCGGTTATCTGTCCAGTGGGTTACCAGTTTTCATTTTATTTTTTAAATTCTTTTCTTTCCTTAGACTAGTAAATGTGACAGTACCTATTAGAACTTTCTCAATAAATATATTATCACTTTTTAATAAGATTGCTTTGCCTGGCTGTTAAAAGTAAAAAAATTGTATATTGTCTTAGAAATTTTTAGTTAAAAAGAACACTCAGCACAATGGTCAACAAGAGACCAAATGAAGTTGTCAGAAATCGTACAATGAAAAATTTTCTTTTCACAAGCTTTACATGAATATGGACTAATAATTAAGCATGAAAAATGAATGATGAAAATATATATCATACTGAGATGAAATATGTGTGTGTCTATATATAAGACATGTAAATTGTGCATTTATATTTAGTCAAACATGTTAGAAATACAACTAAGTTTATTATTTAATTTTCTGTCAAAATTAATATTTTTATAATTCTAAGTCAATAAAGGATATTCATTTGCTCGAGAGTTGAGAGTTGAGATATTTGAGAAAACAAAATATTTTTTAACATTATAGACATGATTAGGGGTGTTCATCGGTTCGGTTCAGTTAAAACCGAAATAAAATAGACAAACCAAAGTTTTCCAAAAGATTGGAGAGTAAAAGATGGTGTGGGTTGATTATGTCCTACTGCTCGAAGTTGATTCCGTCCAATCAGGAAATAAAAGGCAATGAGTTCGGTTTTCAAAAATAGACCGAACTGACCGAATTAAACTCATCAACCGATTAAAACCGAACCAAAGTAAATTTCGGTTTATTCGGTTAAACCGAACAAACCGAAGTATTTTGATAAAAGACTCATTTGCAAGTTTCATTAAGTCATTGTCAGATTCTTTTTCTTGTATTTTCAATCCTTTTTTTTTACTCCTTTTCGACTACCCTTTGTTTCCTTTCTCGTTACCGTTCATTGTAGTTGTTTAGTTTCAATCATATTACATTCATGAATCCAATCTGTGTCGTATACTCATATTAAAACACGGTATCTGATATTTACAAGAACTAATTTGTTTCCGGCAACAAATAATTAATATAACAACAACTCCCTTTTAATTGATAAAACAATAATCTATACCCTGAACACGGTAGATCTAGGTAAAGAAAGGGTTCATCATGAAGAAATGACAAAATAAAAACCGGTACCAAATGAAAAGTACTGGTCTAAAACAGGAGGAGGAATCATAACAAATAACTATAGATAAGATGTAATATGCTCAGGATGTAAATGAACACAGTCAAACTCAAAGTCTCAATCCAAACTAACAATTACTGGTATCGATAATGCACATTTACATATTTTGCTAAATTTACACTTCAAACAACATACTTGCATCTTAGATTTTATTTTATTTTATCATAAACTTATTTTAATGCTTAAAGCTGATTTCATAACTTCTTCTTATTTTTTATCACAGTTTGGGAAATAGTATACACCTTAGTTTTGAGTTGTACATCATCTAGATCAAGGAAAGCAAAAATTAGTGAGTTGAAAAAATAATGGAGTGAGAATCAGTCTCCGATATCAATTGAAATGCAAAAAAAAAAAAAAATAACCAATATCAGCTAAGCATAATAATACCACATTATCACGATACAAATTCACTAATGTTGGATATACTTTAACACCAGTACGTCTTAATTCTTGATAAAAAAAAATAAAAAAAAAAGTATACACTTTAGAAAACTATTATGTTGTCGCATTCTCAACATAATGATTGAACCAAATACCAAACCTTAAATTGACAAAGGAGACATACTTAAAACCCAAAGGCGATACAAAAATACACAAGAAATTAGATCAACGAAAATTGTCAAGGAACTCTTCTCAGCCCATGTTTTACCATTAGGGATGGTGGTGTTCCGGCCATCTTAGTGGTCGCCTACCAACAACGAAATTGAACTGTGCATGTGCTGTGAATCGCAAAATCGTGCGAGAGGAGCTTCGCAATTTGACGGTTGAGCTCGGTTGAGTAGGGTGAAGCGATAGCAACAGGTTTGGTGATTTGACCCGGGTGAGGGAGTGGGTTCGGCGATTTAAGCGGGAAAGAGGGGGTGGGAAAGTGGGTGAGAAGATGCAATAACGCAAAGAGGGGGACTGGAGACTGGGGAGTGAATCGATTGATAGGGACGGGACTTAGTGAGGCTAGGGTTACGTAACTTCGGTCGGCTCAGTTAACATGATTTTCAGAATTTATAAACCGAACAATATTAGAAAAACCGAGTAACTTCAAAATTTGAACCAAACCGGGGTAATTAAACTGAAAAACCGAACCATTTAAACTAAATTTTTCTGGTTCAGTTAAAAACCAAGTAAACCGGACCCAATGAACACCCTAGACATGATTAATTATTCTCCCTATTCATATTCGGCCCAGTTCGGAAATCAAATGAATAGATGATGTTAATAATCAATCCGAAATGAAATTCTCCATGCTCATGTTCAACCTATTCAGTATTATCCAAAACTGAGCTCGTTCAGCATGGGGCCATGTTCATATAAGACTTTTTTTAGCGAACCGGAATGAAAAATAAACAACCAAACGGGTCAACTTAATATAATAATCGGACAACCAACAGGATTTGGATCCAATTAATGGAAAAGAGTGGAAAAAACAAAATATGAAAATTAATTTGAAATTTTAATTTTTTTGTATGTAGACGCATCACTCATAAGGTAAAAGAATTTATACAGTTTGAATTCATCGTTTGAAACCAATTTGATAAAGTTTTTAGTTGAGTTCACAAAAATATTTGGTGAACTTAGGCACACCCTAATTTTACTTATATTTTGTGTATTGTTTTCATGTGGAGAATACTTGCAATCATTTTGATAAAATTATGTATATAGAATAATTATGTTTACTTATCCCACTTTCAAATACAACCAATAAATGTTTCACAGCAACTTTTTTTTATTAAACAGAAATTTAAAACTATTACCAATAGTATCAAGTTAGCTTAGTTGTGTATTTGTTGTACCGTATGTCTCACCATATCTCATTCCGAAATTTTTATTAATAGAAAAATAAATAAATAAAATATTGGCAATGGGAGGTTTTACGGAAAATTTGAAAAGTAGAAAAAATGTGATAGTGTGGACGTTATAGACCACAACGTTCTGATTAGCGAAATTAGATTGCCTCTAATTAACAAAACAGTGGAAAAAAAAACTGGAATGTTGTACCTGGACATTTCGTCTATAACGGATAGACTTTTTTTTTAACGCTGTTTCGCTAATCAAATTTCTCTAATCAAGACGTTATAGACCATCATATTTTTCTTACTTTTCAAATTTTCTGCAAAACATTCTCCATTACCGATATTTTTTTATTTATTTTTCTATTAATAAAAATTTCGGTATAAAGTATGTACCACATTTTATAAAGTATTGCTGAAACAAAGCGAGGCCATCTCCTAGTGGGTGCCTAAAATATGAGCTGAAATCCTTGAGGCCTGCAAAATTTGACGTGATGCTTGTGCTGGCTAGTTGTGCATCTAAATGGGCCAGCCACACTACAGAGATTTCATAGAAGGTTTTGGTCCGTTTCATTTATTTTACAAAACAAAAATGACAGTTTCTGTCAAACGTTCAAAATATAAGACCATATCACAATTTTATTCAAACAGTAACTGCGAGGCATTTACATCCTATCTCTTACTGCACAAGAGAATCTTGTACAATTATTGAATCTGGACCATTTATTTTAACTTGGCACGAATCTTAAAGCCCAATAATACTGCCCCTCCTCCCCCCCAAATCTCAAACCGTAAAGTGATGCGCATTCTCTGTAGTGTAGTAATAGAGAGGATACGGATCCAGGTATTTGACCTTAAGCTGGTAAAAATGGCCAGCCAAAAACCCACTATAGGCACTAATCATTTATTAAAAGTAAAGCTCATAGCGATAGAGTTTTAAACTAAAGAATAATAATTTCCAAACCAAAATTTTAAAATTACTTTAACAGTTGAACAATCAAAAGAGAACATGAAAAATTAGGCTTGGATCCAATGTCAAATATTTCTATATTTTACATGGCCTTATAAACGTTCACCTTATTTTCCAACATAATACATAAGGATATTTTTATCTTTTAAATATAATAACAGCACATTTATACCACATTCAATATTGTATATTCAACAATACTTCGCCTAATTACTATACCTTACTTTACTATACTATCAAACATCAACACTTTGAAATTAAATTAAGTTGTTTAAAAGCTTAAATTGAATGAAGTAATATAACTTGTACTCTTAACTCTACTCTAATTTTACTTGTAAAACAGGAGACATTGTAATCTTGTACTGAAACATTTATGCTTGCATGTTTTTCCTTTAGAAATAAAAGATAAAAAATTAATCATTAATCAAAATTAAAGCTCATAGCAGCAGAGATATAAACCAAAGAATAATCTTTTCCAAAACAAACTGTTCAAATTACTTGAATAGTTGAACACTTGAACAAATGAATATCTATTACAAGATACTGAACTATTTTGTAAATGACTCCCAACTCTATTATAAACATTTCCAAATAATTGCCTTATGAATCCGTGAGAGCATTCCGATAACTATGTTTATGCTACACATTCCACCTCAAATTCTAACAAAATCTAAAAAAAAAAATGCCTCTAACACCTATTGCAAAAGTAAATTAAACCAATAGTAAGAAAAAAGAATAAAGTGAAATCTATTAGAACCTCAATTACCAGCATCATATCACCACCACTGATGAACAAGAACACCCCTCTGCCGAAGCGATTGAAACAAATCCAAGCATTGGCCATAAGTATTTTTATACTTTGGTGACCGAACACCTTTACAACACCTCTGCCATCTATTATAATGGCACTCTAAAAACAACTCATCAATTAAACAAATTGCACCGGTTTCAAACAGTCGTGGTATCAGGTCAAACTCTGTTCCCTCCACATCCATTTTCATAACTACATAGTCTTTCTCTGAAAATGACTGTTTTACCCAATTAGCAAAATCAAACCCGTTAATTGTGCGCACCTCACTGTGAGTAGACCCGCTAGCCGGTCGAATCCGACCCATACCACCTCCACCTTTCTCATCCTCCTTCTGGTCATGATCCCGGTTTATCTCAAAAGATAAAGTCTCATTTCTTACCCATGCAGCGTATGGCAGTAGAGTGATACCTTTCTTGGATTTGTACTCATCATAGAATGAATGATCTGCCTCTATTGCATAAATTTCAAATGTATGGTTTTGTTTCGGGTACTGTTTCCTGAACCAGCTACCAATGCTGGAACCGTAGCTACGAGCACCAACATCTATGTACACATATCGGCGCTTGAAACTTATGTCAGCTAGAGAAGGGAGGTACGTGATGTTCTTTGCATTTCGTTTGAGCGTAATCCAGGGCTTTAATGGCTCTTCTCCAATAAGAGGTTCAGCTGATTCTATTATCTGCATTTTCTGCTGCTGATTCGAGCAATTATTTACTGAAATGCTGTCAGAGGAAGAATCCAGATTCTCTGAATCCTTCTCCTGGAGGCTAAGAATGTAGCTATTGTCTAATTCTAACTGTATCTTCTGTATAACGATCTCTCTTAGAGTGATCGATGAATCTGGGCCTTTGATCTTTCGGGATTTGATCAGATCATGGCCAGGAAAGAGAACTTGAAGAGAGGTGAGACTGTACAGATCCTGTGCTGATGTAGTGTGTATGATGACAAACCCCTTGGGCTTTACGACTCGTGCAATCTCAGACGCCAGATCTGCTGGCCGCTTGGATCTGTCTAGTGCACGACCAGCAAACACAAAATCAAACTCACCTTCAGAAAAGGGAAGGTTGAAGGGATTTCCCTGACGAACCAGAGGCAAGGATTTCTTCTTTGCAACACCTATAGCATCTGGCACACCGATTTCTTTCAGCGCCAGTACTTCATACCCAACTGGCGTGTCGACACAGAGAGAATGAGAGGAAGGAGAAAGATAGCCATCAGACCTCAATCTATTGAAGACAGCAGAGTAGTACTCAACAGATCGGCGCCACTCGCGGCTGGTCCAGAGGGCGCGGAGCGAGGGGGGAGCGGCCGTGGTGACTCCGCCATCATGGACGCGGACAAAGGCAGCTGTTCTGGCGGTAGTGGTCGCGCCGGAGCCGGAGATAGTGAGAGATTCTTCTTCTGGAGACGAGAAGAGACAGAAATCGCCGGAGCCACACCCAGCTCCGCCTAGCACCACCACCACATAAGCGAATCTCAAAGCCAACGCCACCACGCCAAAAAGGAGAATTCTCACGAGCAGACTTCGGCATGTGCGGGGTTTCAAAGGCGGATCCATTGATGGAAAGAATCAGTAAAGAAAGCAAATTGGCAAAATTGGCAGCCTTTATTGGTAAATTGGAGTTTAGAAGGGGGGAAATGAAGGAAAGGAAAGGGACTAACGAGAGCAGAAACGGGCGGAGGTATGGTTAGCGCCGATGAGAGATCGAGAGAGGGGCAAGGTGTGAAAATAGAAAGGCTTCGAAGGGGCGAAATAGGAAACCATCGGAACACGCCGGTTTAGTCAGATGGTGAGAATTGGAAAGAGCATCTCTATCTCCTCGCTCTCGCTTTCGCTTTCGCTCCTCTATCCATCCTTTGCATGGTAATAGGTTTCTTTCTCGTTTCTTCTTTCCTCCCGTCTCTTGTTCGTTCTTTAATTTCACTGTACGGCTGATTAGTGGACCCGTGTCCCGGGGTCATGTTTGGCTACAAATGGTACCAGGAGACAAAATGATCGACGCGTAAAGTCCAAGAACTTAAATCTATCCTCAGTTAATTTTTCTGCGATTACTTACGGAACTGTACACTGTTGCTCAATTTGAAACACTCATACTACTTATCTTAAAAAAAATATATATGTAAAATGATTGTGAAAAATATAATGCAAAAAATTTGACAAAACTGAATACAAAATAATGTGAAGCACACTAGTGAAAAAAAGCTGGAAAGAGAGTAGAAACCGGAGGTACGATAGACATGTGAGTAGTTAAGTAATTAAATTTAGTAAAAGTCCACGGTATTAATAGGTAGGGATCACGCCTCCTGACAATTATTATTTTTTTCTTTTATTTCCTCTTTTGAATTCAGAGTAGGTCCGACGGGTGTAATGACCATTCAATCTGCATCAAAATACGTGCACGTCCTTTCCATTTCCGTGCGCACAGATCTTAATGTAATCATACGGTGTTAGAACTAATATGACCTAAAAGTAGGTCTGATGCCCATCTGACCTACTCCCATCTCTTTCTTTTTTGTTAATGGCCGGAGGCAGCGGCGTAACCGCGTCATTATTATGGTTAAGTATTCGAGTACAGAAGGTCAAAGAACACTCCTTTCCAGGCACTCATAAAAGAATAAAAAGAACTTTTTTAACGAATAAACAATGCTTCATGGAAATAATCTGAACCGCATATCTCTCGATCAGCATCAAGATGCTTTCTCTTATCCCGTGATTTTAGCTTCTCGAGGAATTCAACCGTTATTTGGTCACGAGCGAAAGTTCTGGAGAATGGCAGTTCCTGTAAATTAATCGAAATTGAGAGGTTCCATTTGTTGGCGGTTACCAATAGGAAAGGACATGATCCACATGGAGATACAGTGACAGAAATTAGTTCGCCAGCTCAGAAGGAATATAGATTTTACGTAAAGAATCATGGTATGATGCATCGTGTTGCGTTCAACTGACAAGATAATTGAAGAATATCACTATATCGAGAACGGAGTAGGTCCAATGCCCGTCGGACCTAATTTTAGGTTCAAAGAGCTCCACAACCGTCTGATCCATCTTAAGATCTGTGCACAAGAAAATTGAAGCAAATCCGCATGAAATTTAAAGCATGGCACACGAATTTTAAAGCAGATTGAACCCGTCGAACCAAAATAGTTCCGATGAGCATCGTACCTACTCTCAAGTCCACTATATCAGCCCTTTGGCTGAATTGGAGCCTCAAGGAGAGATTTTATCGATGTTAGATTGCCATGAATAGTAAATTAATCCTGTACGATTAGTGTCCGTGAGTCCACTACGAATTACATTAAATATGTTGTTATTCATGAGGAATAACAAGAACCTGTTATTCCTATTCCAGTCATTTATATTTTTCTATGCATAAATCTCGATGAAAGTATTTTTTTCATGTGCAATTGTCAATCAATATCAACGGATGGAATCGGAATCACAAGTTTCTATTATTCCTCAAGAATAACATCAGATTTATTTCCATTACTAATTAAGTGTGGCCTTAAATATTTTTTTTAAATGTCACATAAATTTTTACAATGAATTTGGAAGTGATATAAGCATTTTCATTCCTACTATTACAAAATTGTGTTCCTTTATTAATTCTAAAATTAATTTGTTGTCAAGTAAAAAAAAATTAAAATTCTATGAACAAAAATATTTTGAGATTACTATGACAAAAGAGTTTCCAAATAATTGATGTAATAAATTTGATCTTTATAATTATATAAATAAAAATGTTTAAGTTCAAATCGAACGGTTATTGGCCCTCATGGCATCCAAGGTGCACTTCCATACATGCTTATCTTATACTTTTTCATTTTTATATAAGGCACACAGGAGCCCCTAGTTCTTAACATAACGGAAGCAAATATGCTGCGATTCTGAAGGATCGCAAGTTCCTGTAATTTCAATCTCAACCATTCATTTATTAAAATACAATAATCTCAAAAAAAAAAATTCGTTTTGTGCACGAATTTCAAAATATATGAACGGTTTTAATTGAAATCACAGGGAACTCTGTGATCCTTTGAAAGTCCCAGCAAATTTATTTCCTAACATAACATCAGTATTGAAAAACCCTAGGCTTAAAACTAGAAAATCACAACTCATGGTACGTACCATGAAGATTGGATATGTATAACTGGGAATTTTTTTTATAAACCATAACTAAACAGGATATGTATAACTGGGAATTTTTTTTTATAAACCATAACTAAACAAATGAAATTTATGACACCAACATAATTTTTTTTTACAAACATTAAAAGAATTGAAATACTATTTTGGTCTGAATTTTTTTTTCCGAACCGAAGTGGTAATTAAGTCCGAAATGGTTTCATAGATTTTCATACTAACAGTCACAGAAAATCCAAAATTTCTCTTGGACTGAAATGCAATTTCAATCCCCACTAATTTTTTTTTAAACTCGAAGGAGCCTGTTCTCTCTTCTCTTATTTCTCCTTTCTAAGCAAATATGTTTTTTTCTAGACTTTTCTAAAATAATTTATAAGCAAATCCTAAAAACAAAATCGGATGCATTTCTGTCCTAGGCTAAAAAAACATTGGACCGAAATGGCATCTCGATCCATGGGTGTTACAACGAAATTACATCTATTTTTCTAAAAAGTTATGAAACTAAAAGTTCGGACTGGAATGACATTTCAATTTTTTTTAGTTTTTGTAAGAAAAAAAAAAGTCATGTTGATTTTATAAAATTCATTTTTTTTTAATTATGGTTTATAAAAAAAATTATATAACAGGTGTAACTCTGTCTTCTTGATCAGAAGTGGACTTATGTAGACAGAATGAAGATTTATTTATCTCTATTTTTTGAAAGTAACATTTATATATAATATTGTAATATTAATTAATATTTTAGATAGAAAATTTTTTATATGATTAATAGTTAAAAATTCTAACTCTGGCGACTTTCCACCTGGGAGTAAGTCCGATAGGTAGGTTCAATTAGCTCTAACACTGTATGATTAGCACTAAAATTAGTGTGCGGAAATTGAAACAGATATGCACGGATCTTGATGTAATTGAATAGTCATTTCACTCATCGAAACAAAGTAGGTCCGATGGGCAAGGGACCTACTCTGAATTCCTTTCGGTAATGTTCATCCAAAAGCTAGATTAGCCAGCCTAGCCTTTCTTTATTATTATTATTTAGTAAAATAGGATAATGTAGCTTAATTCGGTTGGAAGGAAACTAGAAAAAGAACAACAGCGTGGCAAGGGATGGAGCACGAGCTGCCCGACCTGGCGCACTTCCCATCTTCCCCACGCCAGTGGCCAGTGGCCAGTGGCCAGTCCCTGTTTCACGATCAAATGTTACCCCACAAAAAAAAAGTTATTACCATTAATAGATTCGGCAAATAAAAAGGAGTATCAGTGTATCACCGTTAAATAAATCGGATTTAAAGCCGACTTCCACCCTGTGGCCTGTGGGACCACCCTATATAAATCCACTACAGGTTCTAAGAACCTGAAAGTGTCGTTTTTATTCATACATCTTGCATGTTCTAAGAACCTGACAGTATCAAAAAAAATTTGGTTGATTGTTTGATCTAAGTGAAAATTAAAATATATAAACAAGGTTGATTCTTCAAGGTTTCTAATTATGCCACATTATTTATGTTTTTATTTGTCCGATTTATTTCTATTTTTCATTTATCTCGATTAGATGACAAATGTATCATATTTTTATAATATTATTTAAAAAAATGTGTGATGTGTCTAAGATATATTGTACTTTATTATATTAATTATCGTATATCTAATGTGTTATTTATTATTATACAAATTTAGTATTTTTAAATAAAATTTATGGTTAATATTTACTTTATAATAGGGTTATAATGCAACATTGATTTTGTACTCCAATCATACTCCACGTTCTTTTCTCTGTTTTCAAAGTTCAAATAATTGATCTGAACCATCCACCATGATCTTCGTATTAAAATCAATCAGAGACCAAATTTTATATTTCTTCGAATTTATTCACTGTTTTTTAGATAGGTACAAAATCACTGATTTGAATGGTCTAGAATCTTCTAAAAATAATTATTTTGTTTAAATGGCCCGAGTAACCGTCTGTTTTCCGTTTATATGTCAATTAGTCAATCGTTTTTATTATTCTTTTTTTATGTATTTATGAGTCATATATACTATACTTTGCCTTGTCTTATATGAACCTTTTTTTAAATGATATTTCATGTACATAACTTTAAATTATGAGTTAAATAAGTCATCTTTAAATTATGAATATGTGCACATAACTTATATAAAAATACAAAATTGTCTGCAAAATTTATATTATTCTATTTTTAATGAATTATGAATATGTGTACATAACTTTAAATTCTAATTAATCGGTCATATACTGATTAATTGTTTGGCAGTACATCGTCTGTCCGACGAGCCCATAATTTTATTTTAAAAAACAGTTAATTGTCATTGTAAGGAGATAAATTTTTAACCTAATAATTGAGATAAAAATTTTGGTATCAATAAAGTAATTTTTTTTTTTTTTTGTATTGATAGCAACAAATCAAAACCATTTTGATTTGCCGTTTTACATATATATATAGGTAAAAGTTTACTATATTTGGACATTTTTTAGGCGTCATGAGATTCTAATTGACAACCTTTTGATCAAAACAATGCATTTTTTTATTTATGAAATTTAGTGTGCTTGTGTTAGTTTTATAATTTTCATCAGGAAGTCCATTGCTTCATTTTTAATCAGTCATGTCACATTTATACAGGTAGGAGTATTAAAATGTCTACAATAATACAAATAATTACTTAAATTGAAAAATACAAAAAATACAACATATTGTGATCTCAAATGAAAAATTACAATTGTTAACTTGTTTGAATAAAATTTCCAATGAGGTATTATAATAAAAACAAACAAATTAGTTGATTGATGCTAATATTAGAAAGATAATTTGCACTGCCTCCATTTTTAAAACCTCTCTGTATTTCAAATTCTGCAACATGAATAGTGTCCATCTAAAAACTTCATGAAAATTGATTTAAATTTTTAGTAATTTACTAAAAATATATAATTAAAATTCAAAATACGTTTTTGTACCTTCGTTGTTTTCCCTGCATTGTTGTTTGCACTGATGGAATAACACGTTGTCTAATTATGATTTATTTGTTCAATAATATCGAATATGAACGACGCCTTGGTGTTATGTTCATTGTTTTGAAAATATATACGGAAGTTGAACATAATTTTATCCTCAATACTTTCCTAAAATTTTTGGAGTTTCAAAACTGACTTGGCAGTTTCTAAACCAGTTTCAGGGATGTAGATGGATTTCATATTTAGCAATTTTGTTCAATAGTTTCTAAATAGGAAACTGTTTCAAAACTCTGACATGACAAAATAATCAATTCTTATTCGCTCATTTTTTTGTTCAATAGTTTCTAAATATGAAACTGTTTCAAAACTCTGACATGGCAAAATAATCAATTCTTATTCGCTCATTTTTTAATACTGTTTTAATTAAATGCTAATGTGCTAATTAAGAAACTCTAATTTTAATTTCAGAGATGTAGAGATCTAGAAATTCAGAAAGTCTGGAATTTCTAAAATTTTCTTAATAGTTATTTAGAAACTCTAAGAGTTTCAGAAATACAGATACTCTTAGCAATTCATATCGCAGCTCAAATCATGAAAAAAAAAATATCATTGATGAAAATGTGGCAGCAGTGCCAAAGTATGGCATGATTAAATAGACATGCTTACCCTTCTTTCTTTGCACGAACTTTAGCGTGAATAAAGATTGCTATATGTGCCAATTTTGAATGAATCGGCTCACATAATTGTTGCTAATAACGAACTTAACAGTAAATTGTATTGGGATTTTCTCTGGCTGTCGTACTTTTTGAAGAGGTACTTAATAATTTCTGACTGCTCGACCATTTCTGGTAAAACATTCAATTTAGGATCTAAATGTGTTGTAATTCGAGACAAGTAAACAGTGATTCTGAAATTTCTGCAATTCGAATCTAGTTGTCGAATTATTTCGAGATGCGTGCACAAAAAAATCAGCTGTTTCGATATGCGTGCTAAAAAATATATTCAACAATCGGATTCGAGATTACATGAATTTCATGTTACTTACTATTCACTGGATTTAAAATTACAACATATTTATTTTCTTCAATTTAAATTTAAATCCAAGGTCTGACGTGTCTTAGCTAAGATACAGTCACACGGCGCAACAAAATTTTGTGGACATGCAACAAATGACATGATATAGAAACTATGAAAAACGGACAATCAATTAAGCAGTAACGGAACACAATATTGCTTAAGGAGTTAATAATGACTTAACTACCCTCGTAAATTAGAAATTAACACCTTAGTTCTTTATATTTTATAATTTATACAAGTGCTTATACATATTAGCTCTTTTATAAAAAAAAATACACTACAATAATTTATTTAGCTTTCTCAATTTAAATTTTTTAGTTGTGCTCCTGCAGTCAAGCATACTGCACTTTATTTTTTCTACGTGACAGACTTCATCGCGTGCTGGGGAGGCGGGTTTTCGTAAATATGCACCGTGATAGCTCGACCCGCTACATAATTCGTGTGCAACTTTGACAATGATGCATGATCCAGATGAGTTATTCAAGGATACAGGGGAAGTCTAAAAAACAAATCCAATTAGATTGACCAGAGTTTTTCTTTTGATAAAATTGATAACATTTTGGTCATTTTATTGTTGGAGTTTGGTAAAATCAAAATGATGTATGTTTTTTAGAAGGTTGAATTGCTTTATGTCTAGTACGTATGCCATATATTTTATTTTAATTTTTAAAATTCAAATAGTTGATCCAAACTGATTAATATAATCTTGTATTAAAATATTTTACATTTTTTTTAATAAGTACAAAATTATTTTTTTAGATAGTTAGAAAACAATTATTTTGTAGCTATAAAAAATAATACAATATTTTCAAAAATTATAAAATTTGGTCTGCAAGCATATTGTAATACGTAGATCATGCTGATTGGTTTAGATCAATCGTTTGAACTTTGAAAACAAAAATAAAAAATGCGAGACACAATTAGACATGAAAGATACGAGACATTTTAACCCTTAGTGTGTACCTAATCATTTAGTTATAATTTTCATATCGACCGCATCAACTTATATCACAACCCTTTGCTATTGACTTTTTTTACATAATAGTAATATTACTTTTATATTATGCAAGAATGCAAATAATTGCAAATATAATATAAATATAAAAAAACAATATATTGTAATTTCTAATAAAAAATTACAATTAATAAGTTGCTTAGAACAAAATTTATGATGAGCTATTAAAGAAACCAAACTAATTATCCAATGTCAATTAGAAAGGTAATCTGAAATGTAACTAGATAGAATATCTATTAATTTCAAATTATGTAACGTGTGTAGTGTCCAAATCTGAATGTAGATAATTTTTTGCTTTTAAAATTTTTCACGAGTATTGATTCAAAAAATTTACCAAAATGCAAAATCTTGACACTCCCTTTATATTCAGATGACATTTCAATATTTTCTATCAAGTTTTTCAAAAAAGAAATTCAAAATATACACTTGCTCTTTCAATTTTTTCATTTTTTTTTGTTGTCTAATTATGAATTATATATACAATAACGGCAAATATGATTGATACATCTTTATAGTTTCACTGAAGATAATTTCTACCATCTTAAATTATACTGCTGCGTTCTTTTGGTAATTCTCCAATATCTCACACTTAATTATTGACTGAATTTGCTATTCATGTCGCAATTCAAATCATGAAAAAATAAATAAATTATTAGATGAAAATATGGCAGCAGTACCAAGTATGGCATGATTAAATAGATATGCTTAGCCTTCTTCTTTCTTTGCATGAACTTTTCGCGTGAATTCAGACTGCTATGTGCCAATTTTGAATGAATCGCCTCACGCAATTCTTGGTAACAACTAACATAACCGTAAATTGGTTTGGATTTTCTCTGGCTGTCTACTTTTTGAAGAGGTACTCTTTTGTTTCTGACTGCTCGACCATTTATGGTAAAGCATTCAATTTAAGTTGAACTCCATGGTCCGATGTGTCATAGCTATAAATGACATGACATGGAAACTATAATAGTTTGGTAAATATGATATTCATTTAAAAATTATGATCAAATTTTACATTTAATTTTTTTTAAATAGATAGAAAATTATTATTTTTGATTGGTCTAGAATTTTTAAATCATATAAGTTACAAGCTATTTAAAAAAATAATAAAATAGTAATACAAAAATAGTGAGTCTATGGTACTATGCATCTCGCGATTTAGTCTGTAATATGAATCAATATTTTTATTTTTAAAATTTTAATGGTCGATCCGAACCGTTCAATATAATATTCATATAAATATATACTTGCAGACTAAATTTTAAATTTTTTGAAATTTTTTTTTCTATTTTTAAGATAGATAAAAAATCAATATTTTTGGATGGTCCAGAATTTTCAGATCAAGTGATTTTCTACTTATCTTAAAAAATAGTAAAAGTACTCTAAAAAATATAAAATTTAGTCTTCAAGTACATATTTATATGGAGATCATGTTGAACGGTTCAGATCGACTATTAAAATTTTAAAAATAAAAATATTGATTCTTATTACAGATCATCCCGTAATATGTATAGTACCGTAGACTCACAGTCACTCACTCCTAAAAAAATTGTAAGATTTGACAATAACAAAACGCATAGTGCCATGCATAGTACCGTAGTATCAGATTGTTTTTTGAGGCCGCAAGCTGGCTTTCAAATCGGAGCCCAAATCCAATTACGAACTAGCAGGCCTGTGTTGATTGGGATGGGTCAACAATCTCTGGAGCATATTATCCAAGAAATTACTGATCAATCGGGTTATCGAATAATGAAGCAGGCTTAGAGGTGGATCCAGTAATTTATGCACCCGCTTTTGCTAACGCAATTGGCGCGTTCGCAATCTGGACCTTTTTCATCCATTTCATTCTTCTGATATGACCTAAAAAAATTCGCCAAGTTCACCCAATATTCCCTTCGATCTTCCCACACGGATACCACCATTTATTTGTTAATGGAGAGCAGAACACTTGAATCCAACAAAAACACCGCTTCGTTTGTTCTAAACTTCTCACGGAGTAGGTCCGATGCCCATTGTACTTACTTTTGAGTTCAACTAGCTCCATTACCGTCCGATTTCTATTTTAAGATTTGTGCGCACGAAAATCGAAGCAGATTCAACGCAATTTAAATATTATACACGAATCTTAATGCAGATTGTACGGTGATTAAACCCATCGAACCAAATTAAGTCCGATGGGCTACTCTCAAGAAGTTACAGAACTAAAGAAAACAAAATTGTCTAGAAAAGCCCATTAATAGAGGTCAAGTGGAGCCCCGCGTCACTTTCCCACTAGATACCGATATCCATCCCTCTCAAAAATTAATTTATTTCCTCTGATCAAACGCATGCCCAAATATATATTCAAATTCAAATCCAAGTTGAGTTCACTATCCATCCATGGCAACAACTGTAGATGGGAAGGCGAACGGGCTCCCCACGTCCCTGCCTCTTCACACTGCCTCGAGAGATGGCGGAGGCAGAGCGGCCACCTCGGTGGTTCGCCGGTGGAAAACTGAAGATCTCTTGGAGAAGAGCCCGTTAGTGCTTCGGACCTTGGCCGCTCTCTTCTCCTTTATATCTTTCATCCTTTTGGTGTCGAACAAGCATGGCGACTGGATGGAGTTCGATCATTTTCAAGAGTACAGGTAGAGTTATTTAATCAATACTTTCTTTGATAATTCAAATATTTGCGAAAATTAATGTATATTTGATTCGTTTTCTTTTGTTTATATTTGTGTTGTAGGTATTTAGTGGCGATTTCTCTACTGGCTTTCTTGTACTCATTTGTGCAGTCACTGAGGCAGCATTTCCGCCGGTTTTGCACAAGTGGTGATTCTTCGACCGCGCATTTGCCGGGAATTGGTGATTTTATTGGGGATCAGGTGTGTTTTTGTCTCTTTAAACTCTTTTTTTGGTCATTATTTTTGGATTCAATCACATAATCACTTCGTTTAAAATTATCTGAGCGGAAGTTATTGGTGATTTTGTAGATTGTTGTTTCAAAAGTTAAAATAGAGTGGTCCCAAATGGGAATTGGATAATGAGTAAAAGGATATCTAGCTAGATTTGTTTAAGTAGAAATCTGATTGATCCAATCAACCATCACAAATTAATAGTGGGCCTATAATGAAAGCACTCAATTTCTTTTAGAAATTATTACATCAATTTAGGACTTATATTAAGGAATGATTGTACAATACCTGTACAATTGAATGTCATTAAAGAATTTTCTTGGTCCTTATGACTATCATTCTTCTAAAATGATAAGTATATTAGATAGCCTGGTAAGAAAGATATCATTAAGAAATAGGGAAAAAAGAGTTACCAAGTGGTTTAAAGGCTGCATCTTATAACTAAAGGATAAGGAATTGGACCAGAAAAAGCAAAAGAAAAAGAAAAAGGGAAAGGATACCTTCAAACACGGTGCCTTCAAAAAGGAAATTTCCTGCCATAGTAGGAGCAAATAGCTATTGGATAATAAAATATTTATAGAAACACCATGAGAATAAACTTATAGTACTTTAAAGTGGCTTTGCAACACTAATATGAAAGATACATGCATCAAATTCACTTTCCTTAGTACTTGCATCCTTGTTACCTCTTTACACAAATGCTTAGAGTCTAAGATTAGTAAATAGTACATATATAACGAAAGAAATGAAAATTGTGTCCCTGATTCCAATTTTTAATTAACCGTGCAATAAGACAGAAAGAAAAGTTCTTCAGCCTGTGTTACAGTTCTAGTCACTTTTGTCATGAAAAATACAAGCAGTCCACTTAACTATTACCTCTTATTTATTAACCCCAATTATCTCTCTTTTAAGTAAAAATACACGACTGTTAACTACTAAAATATAATTATTTTTTACTATATACATTTATGAAGATTTATATATAAAAATACTGAAACGTTAGTAATTAATAGTTATTGGTTTTCACTTAACAAATATGTAACTATAATTAACAGATAAGAAGTGGACGGTTGAGTGGATAATAAAGTGATGCATTTTTGGATAAACTATTTTTCATGGAATACATATATAGCTGATTGTGACAGCCAACTATTCTCCATCAACAATTAACATCCTTCTTTGTCTATTTATTTAAATAAATCTCTTTTATGAAATTTTATGTTCAGGTTTTTGTTTAAGACTACAGGCAATTTAAACTCTATTAGGTACTCTTCAAAATTTAGTAGTAGTTGAATTTTAAAGATGTGTCAACAGAAGATTGGACCTAAGTTGGATAGTAATTTGGTGTTAAATACAAATTGAATTTTGATTATTCGAAAAATAAATCATAGTTCAAGAATATACATTTTTTTTTTCTTTTGAAATATAGTCCGATTGTTTTTTCGTATTCTCTTTTCCGATCGATATAATTCAACAAATCTGCCTTTTTAATTTGTTATTTCTCAACATTCGAATTTTATGTGCTATTTGTTATTTGGATTTTTAATGTTTCTCTATAAGTATATTTTATTTACTATTTTTACTTTGTTTTCATATCTGATTCTCTTGTTTATCATTATAGTAGTAAAAAAATTCACTACCTATTTTGGTGTGAATGAAATTTGTGAACAAGTGTTAAATTGTGATTGTTAGCCATGGCTTGAAATTTTCTAACATATTTTTTAACTACATTTAAAATTTTGATCTCTTGTGGCCACAACTATACGTGACAACATACAAACATTTAGTTGATTGTTAATTATAATACAAATATAGAATTTAGGATTAATTCGGTGAGGCTTAAACTTCGTGATTAAGATATAATTTGGTATAAATTTAGGAAAAGTTTGTTTTCTTAAATTCAAATAATATCAATATATTGGTCTTTGTTCACAATAAATAAATTTATAAATTTTTATGAATAATATGGGATAATTACCATGTTGGTTATACATTTCACCATAATTAAAAATAATTTAAAGAAATACTAATATAGAATAATTTGAACATAATACTAATATATTATATAGAAACCTCGCTTTTATGGAGCTCGTTTGTATGGTGGTAACACAACATAAATGGTCACCTGCAGAATTCTAGAGCATACATTTGCTATAAATTATTTTGAAGTAGGAGAAATATTTCATACTTTTTGTAAAGATGGATGCACGGTTCAAAGTTTCCTTACATGAACCTCCATTTGTTTTATTGGTTGTCGATGGGTTGTGGGCCTTTCTTTGATAGAAACCAATTTATATCATTGGGCCTAGGAACATACCATATTTATAACATTTCTTTCATTTTCTTCAATTATTGCTTTCAGATTATAATTTTTCTTCAATCATTGTTATTATTTGTGCCTTGGCTTACTCTTATAATTACATTGAAGTGCACTGAGAGAATTACACTAAATGAATTCCTAAGAACAAATTAAATATTATCTTTTTTTAAATTTTGTTTTAGTTGGTTGCATATTTGCTCATCTCTGCACTATCAGCCGCTATACCGATCACAAACCGCATGAGACGAGCAGTAGTGAACATATTTACCGATTCAACCACGGCCTCCATAAGCATGGCCTTCCTTGCATTTGTAGCCCTGGCATTCTCTGCTACCAGTACCGGGTTCAAACTGTCGAGGCAATTTTACATCTGAATTTATAGCGTAGCCGCAGATGTTGGTCGTTTATTATTTTTGTCATGTACATGAGCAGATAGTTCTAGCATAATTTTGTGCAAGTTTTACAGTTAGAGAGGTTGCAAGAGCATCTTTGTAGATTTTATGTTTGGATCTTACGGGGTTGTTGCAAAAGGCTTGCTTGATGTTTTGTGAGATATATAAGTTATATCCACTTAAAGGGAAACGATTGTCACGATTAATATTGTATAAAGAAGTTAGTTGCTTGAAGCAATATTTCATAACAATTATTATACGGCACATTGCATGGTTACTCTGTCTGTGGAAAATTACAATATACACTACACTGCTGCCCATAAAATTTTATAGAAAAAACAACAAATGAATCATAATAAAATAAACTTTGCTATATTATTCTGTGTAATAACATTATTATACAAGCTTATCCCTTCAACTAGGGATGCAAGAAAATCTAATAACCAAAGAAGGAAAGAACGAATGTAACCTTTTACCTTTACAACCAGAAATTGTTGAAACATACAATTGACATCTAACTATTATCAAATTTCTGGACTAACTGCTAATCTTTAAGTTAGATTAGAATCACCAACAAAATTCAGTTCAGTAAAACAACGAGTCGGCAAACAGGCTATCTCGCGGCTCTTCCTTGGTTTTGGCACCTAAACTGTTTGATGCATTGTTGTAACCACCGGAGTAAGGCTCCTTTTCATGCAACATCTGTAGAGTGATTGGAGCCTGGCTACTAACATGATTTTGTTTTCCCGCAAAAAGATGGCTAGAGTGGCTCGGCAATGGCATTGGTCGGATTGCAGTAACTGTACTATTGCCATTCTCAGAGGGGAGACGATTGTTCAACATGTGGGACCCACTTCCACGAGCGGCAGGTACATCATGATTGTGTTTTCCTTCATAAGTTGTGATCACGGCATGGTGATTGCTTGAGGCCCTTTCGACATGCTTCCTTACAGGGCAGCCTGCTGTCGTGCATTTGTAATAGCTCCTACAAAAATTAGAATCAGAAAACAGAGGTCAGAAAGCAATTAATGCATCATAAAATTTGGATATTTCATGCCAAAAGAGAAATAAAAAATTGGAAGCTTCTGATCACCTTGGGTTTGTGTTACCCTTGACTACTTTCTGGCCGTATTTTCTCCAACGGTACCCGTCATCAAGGATGTCGATATCACTCATGGTTTGTACCACCACTCTTGGCTCTTTTACTGTCCTGTTGCCGGCAGTAGATATCTCTCCTTCTCTTTTCCTGAAAAAGATAGAAATTCAATTAATCCTGCTAACAAAAATTAGAATCATATATAGTAATTGAGCTTTGAGTGTTAGTAGAGTGCTTAATTGAGAAAGATTATTATCATTTATGAATTATGATACAATGATTAATATCTATAATGCTGAAAAGGTTAAACATTGGTGATTGGAACCCCTAAAATTTGGTTGAATTATTGTAGGACTCATTGGATCAATTTTTAAGACGAATAATTTTCTTAATCGAACATATGCCGTGTGATCAACATACCAAGAAAAGGAGCAAACTAATGGAGTTAAAACCTAACCAAGAAATAAATAAAAAATTACCATCTTTTTGCATCATTTTCATCTTCATCGACTTCCTCTCCGTCGACTTGGTTACTTCTGTCTAGATCTACATCACCATAAGATACTGACGAGTCGTCAGGCGTTGCAACTGCATCACTGCCCATGCTTGATGCTTCCTGAGCTGCTGAAAGTTGCGCTGCAAGTGAAGAAGCCGCATTGGAACCCGAATTCCTTCTTGTTGCGAGTGGTTTCTGATGGTTGTGATTGCCTTTATATACTATCTCTGTTATCTGTCCATCTATCGATCTCTCGACCTTTTTCTTTGTGGGGCAGTTCGGGTAAGTGCACTTGTAGTAACTCCTTGGATTCTCACTTGCTTTGACTTGCTTCTGTCCATACTTGCGCCAATTGTAACCGTCATCTGACTTATTCTTGTTGGAGTTGCCGTAACTCGGATTCCCGTAAGTGGCGGGTTTGATTAGATCTGCTTGTTCAGATTTTATGTTGTTTTGAGAAGAATATTGAGCATAACTCTGTCTTTTCTCATCATCTGTTTCGACCTGTATGATGTTAAATTGTTTAGTTTCACACAATGATATAGCAAGTAGATGAACTAAAATTTTAAAGTCATCTGAAATTACAGTAAAAAAAAATTGTAATTACCTTCGCCGGTGCAAGAGAAGAAGGTTGGAAGGTTGTGCTTTGATGGTTTTCATGATTGGTAGTGGTGTGAAATGAGAAATCAGAATAGGCTCTGTTTTCCTTTCTTAACCCTTGTTGAGAATTTGAATAGTTTTGCTTCAAATTGTAAGCTAATCCCGGAAAGGAGCCAGTAGTCGGAGACGGTAAAATCTGCTTAAACCCAAAATATAATTTTCTGATTAGCACATCGATCATAATCTGATCAGGTTAAAGTTCCAAAATTGGATATGATAAAAGATATATTGTTGATACAAAATTCATAATGGTAACTTATCTAATCGTTTACTTACATTAGAGGAAGAGAGAAGCACTGGAGAGTCCAGTAACTCAGCTGGACTAAGTCCTGCTGGAATCGAAAAATATGAAGAAGGAGAGATAGGAGGTGGTGAGATTGGCAACGAAGGAGGTGGTACCGACTTAAATTTTGGTACGCCTTCACGACCTGATACCGGTTTCGATCGATTATATTCAGTGTATTCATCGCCAACTCCAGCTAGAAGATCAGAGAAAGAAGAAGAAGAGAAAGAATTGGAAAAAGAGAAGAGGTTCTTTGAATTTCCAGTAGTTCCTACGCCTCCATTTGAGGAAGCCATGTAAAACGAAGAAAGAGAAAAAGACCAAGAATTGTTTATGGGTTGTCTAGAGAGAGAGTTTTATACAACATGTAAAGGAAATTATGCACGAGTTGTTGGAGAAAATGAGAGAGAGAGGAGAAAACACGCAATAAGAGAGAAATGGAGAAAAAAAACAAAAAGAGAAAGAGAGGTGGAGAGAGGAGGAAAGAGTAGAGAAAGAGAAGATGTGTGCTGAGTCAAACCCCGTGGGTTTGACAAAAATGGCGGGCGCATAATAGAGCTTCCTGGAAATGGTGCATATCCTACTACCTTTATCACCTCTCCAGTTTATTTGTAACTGGACGATTGGTGTTTTCTGCAGTTAGAACTTAGAAGGCTTGAGCAATTCATGCCTTCTAGAAGTGGAAAGATAAAATATACACATTATTTTTAATGAACTTTTTTAGCAAGTAATATTACATTATGCGTATTTTTTCTCTCTCTTGGGTGAGTATGTTAAACATTTATATTTTAAATGAGAAATTCATATTGATAAAATTATTTTTCTTTACTAGGGAAGCTTTTAGGTAAATTTTTATAATTTGTTTAATATATATATAGAGTAAAACTAGGGTCTTTCTAAGTTCATCAAATGCCTTTGTGAACTCAATTCTAAAATCTATCGGATTGATTTCAAACGACAAATTCAAACTGTTGAAATCATTCTACCTCGTATACATGCAAAAAAATTAAAATTTAAAATTTAAGTTTTATAGAGTTAAGTGGTCAAAAGACGTTCAAAAAATGAATGCATTAAAATTAATTTATAAACCTTCTAATTTTGACCACTTGATTTTATACTAAATTAATTTCAAATTTCAAATTTTCAAATGTAAACACATCACTACTAAAGTCAAGTCGTCAAAAAAGAAAGTTTACAAGTTAATTTTAATATGTTTATTTTTTTTACCAATAGTCTTTATAATAAATTAATTTGAAAATTTATAAATTTGACATAAAATTATTCTGATAATTTTGAAGTTAAATATATCAATTTTAAGAAAGAACCAGCTAGTCCTCCACTCCTCCTACTCAGTAATTATTCTTGTAAAACAAATTATAATAACGTGTAGTAAAAAACATGATCTTTAATTCTTTATGGTGTAGTGCGCATGTATAAAAACATGATTCATCATTAAAATTACAACTTACAAGAATAAATTATTATGAGATACTCAACTAATCATTCATCTATCATCTATGGGAGGATATAGTCCTCTATGGGAGGATATAGTAACTGGAGAGGATGATATAGCGGTAGAAACTGGAGAGGATGATACAGCACACCAACTCCGTGACCCGTGCTTCCGTACTTAATTAACCCTTTTAATGTCGTCTTAAGATTTAATAGCTGAAAAGACAGATGCAGTCCCTTGGATTTTATTAATTAATAATTTAATGCAGTGACATATGAAGGTTTGTAAGCATTCAAGAGGTGGGGGCCCACACACAAGATAAGGGTTTTTATCGTACATGTAGGTTAAATATTTTAACAGAGTAGTTCTGACTTCATGCAGCGCATCAACTATAGAACCAAAAAACCATGCATTATGGTCCGTGCGCTGCATGAAGCTAAAACTGCTTTGTTAAAGTATTTACTCTATATGTATTATATATGCTGTGAAATGGATCATAGAACAAGTGTATCCCGGTCGCTTTTGAGTTACTAAGTATTTAACTTATTAATGAGAATTAAGAGAACAAATAATTATATGAATGTGATGCTATCAAAGCCGATTCCAAGATTACACAAATGAATAATTTTTCGCATGATTAAAGACTTGAAAATGGAATAACAAGGTTCAAATTTATCCTGTTTATGTTATGAGTTGTGCATCAAAAAGTGTGGATTTATTATTATTATTTTATATTTTTTTGACCGATCAGTGCAAATTTTAATTAATTAATGATATAATATGTACAATTTAAGATTGGCCATCCGTACAATTTTTTTATTATTTACTCTCGTATTCTACGCTAAAAAGATTGCCATATTTATTTCATATTAAACATATCTAATCATTGTGTTATGTTATTCAAAGAATTTTTATAGAAATATATATAGTATGGACAGAGTTTGACCCTCTTTATGGAATTTTATTTTGTCCTTTTTTTGAAATTATGATTTGTAATTCGAGTTAGATTTTGGATTAAAATTAGAATAAATTCTTTGAATTTCGATTGATAATTAGAATTAGAAGTTAGAGTATTGAAAATTATAAATCGGAATATTGTTTTTTATCTAGTATTCGATGAATTTGAAACCGATTAACTATTTAAATCTAATTCGTCATTTTTTTACCCCCACCGACGAAAATCCTAAATCTGCCCCTGGTTGTTTCATATAGTTTGTTATGCTATATGACACACTCTGCTATTTTTTAATTAATTTCTAAAACATTATTGTATTCCTTCATATTCTTCTTCAATCTTCAATAAGCTTTATAATTTTACTTAATTGAATATAACCCAACCAAATAGAAATTAAATATTAATTGAAAAATCCAAAATATATTCCTAATTTGCTATATTTGCATAACGGCTAATAAAACAAGTACTCAAATCAAAAACAAAATTATCGATGCATTTGCTATGATAAATAGGCCGTATAAAATAAAACTTGGTGCAATTTAAAATTATTGGATCACATAACAAGTGATAAAACTGAATTATTAATTAATTAATTAATTATTCAAAATATTTGATGGATGACCCGATTCATTATTAAAAGAAAATACTTAATCTGCAAGCAATATAATCATTATTTCATTTTAATATATTTTTAATCAGCACTATTATCTAATAAACTTATTGTCAAATTGGCCTGAACAGAGAGAATAGTGGTAAAATTATATTCATATTCTTTTTATTTTATTTTTTGAATACAGACACAGAGCGAATATCAAACATATCAGATGGATACGGATACGGGTCCGAATCAGATCAGATATTTATTAAAATAATATAAAAAATATTAAAAAATATTAAAATTCATAATATTTATCTAATTATAATGGTGAATAACATAAATTTTTCATAATTTACTTTAAAATATATGATATATATTTGCTATTCCGATATATATAATTGAAACATAAAATCATATCAGTATCCTTATCCACATATATATTCGAATATCATATATTCACATCTAAGCTTTTGAATACGGATCAGATATTAATCATATTATCCATACTGTTTTCAACCCTACTTTCATTCCGTACTTTGATTCGATAAGTGTAATGACCATTCAATCTGTATCAAGATTTGTGCATACAACATTAAATTCCATGCAAGTTATTTTCAATTTCCGTGCACACAGATCTTAATACTAATCATACGGTGTTAGAGCTAATTGGACCTAAAACTTTTAGGCCCAATGCCTATCGCACCTGCTCCTATCTCTTGAAAACATTTTTGTTTAGTAATTAGTAGTAAGTAGTAACTACTAACTAGTAACACATAAATGACAATATATTTACAACACCATGTATTAATTGTCGTACTGATAATTCATGTTTATTCAGAGTCCGGCTAGTATGACATTAGTGTCATTTCAGTCTATATAACACTAACTCTAAAATCTACCGAATCGACTTCTAACAGTGAATTCAAACCGTTCAAACCGATCTACTTCATTAGTTGTGCGTTACATGCGAATTTTATAATTTTTCGAATTTATTTAGTATCAAGTCAAGCGGTCAAATGTGTGAATTTTTAAGTTAATTTTAATGCATTTATTTTTTAACATTTTTGACTGCTTGATTTGATACTAAAATAATTTGAAAATATAAAAAAATACATGTAAATACATCACTCATAAAGTAAATCGGTTTGAACGGTTTGGATTAGTCTTTTGAACTATATCCAACCAATTTTAAAGTTGGTGTCATATGACACTGATGTCATACTAGTCAGACTCTTATTATAATCTAAAGGATAACAAGGATATATAACCCAACCCAAATAGAAATTAAATATTTTTTTATTAATTTCTAAAACATTATTGTATTCCCTCATATTCTTCTTCAATCTTCAATAAGCTTTATAATTTTACTTAGTTGAATATAACCCAACCCAAATAGAAATTTAATATTAATTGAAAAATCCAAAATATATTCCTATTTTGCTATAGTTGTATAACGGCTAATAAAACAAGTATTCAAATCCAAAACAATGTTATCGATGCATTTGCTATGATAAATAGACCGTATATAAAACTTGGTACAATTTGAAATTATTGGATCACATAACAAGTGATAAAACTGAATTATTAATTAATTAAGTGTTCAAAGTATTTGATGAATGACACGATTCATTATAAAAAAAAAGCACTTAATCTGCAAGCAATATAATCATTATTTTATTTATCTATTTATCTATTTTTTTTTAATCAGTACTATTATCTAATAAACTTATTGTCACTATAATTTACCTCAATACCTTTCATTCCGTTTGAAGAGTAGAACTAGGGTGTTCCTAAGTTCACGGAAGTCCCTCTGAACTTAATTCTAAAACCCATCGAATTAGATCAAAACGATAAATTCAAACCGTAAAATCCCTTCTATCTTAGGAGTGATGCATCTACATACGAAATTTTTAAATTTTCGACTTAATTTTGTATAAAATCAAGTGGTCAAAATTAGAAAGTTTATAAATTAATTTTGATGCATTTATATTTTGAATTCCTTTGGACCACTTGACTATATACAAAATTAATTTAAAATTTAAATTTTTTTCATTTAGACACATCACTCATAAGGTAAAAAAATTTCAACAGTTTAGATTCGTTATTTGAAATCAATCCAATAAATTTTAGAGCTGAGTTTACAAAAGAGATTTGGTGAACTTAGGAACACCCTAGTTCTACTCCCATTTGAAAACATTTTTGTTTAGTAGTAACACTAACACATAATTTCCTGTATTTTAATTTATCATTCTAATTATCAATCATAATTCAAATTTTTTTTTAATTTTAACTCTAAATTTAATCTGAACTACAAATCAAATATTCAGAAAGAAACAAATTTCTTTAAAAAAGAACAAAGTTGATCGAAACTTTCTAATCTCCAATAAAACTTAAAATTCAAAGAGACAGTTGCACCTCGGGACGGAAACAAATCTGCTGCGATTTTTTGGAATTACAGGATCCCTGCTTGTTTAAATCAAACTATTTATTTGTTTTGAGATTTGTACATAAAAATCAACTGCTTTGAGTTTTATGCAATTAAAAAAATTTAATAATTTGACATGGGAAAGCAGGAATCCTGCGATTCAGATTTATTTCCCCTGGGACCATGTTGTTCCGCCCGGTTAGTAGCACTAGTAAGTAGTAACACATAAATGACAGCACTTCGCAGGAACAAAAGAACAGACACACATACTCTTCGAAGTTTCTCAGGTGAGGAGGCGGCGTGCCAGATGACACATGTGAGCTGTCAAAAAGGCTCTGCACATTTCCATAATATAATACATGATATTATATACGTGACTTGTTTTAGGGTAACATCCTTATCCCTCTCAGGCTCTCACACGATTGAGAAAGCGACATGCCATCGTTTCTTTTTAATCTTTCTTTCCTGTAAGCCTACTGTTCCTATTATTTAAACACCACGTATTATCGGTTTGTCGTATTGATAAAATAAATCTGCTGTTATTCAAAAGAGATAACAGGACCCTGTTATTCATATCCCAATCAATCATTCAAAGTTTTTCATGTATGAATCTCAATAAAAATTAACGGTTGAGATCAGAATAATAGTAGATTTCTGTTATCTTTTGGAATAACAGCAGATTTATTTCCATATAATCAAAGGAAAGGATAACAACGTAACAAGGATATATATGCATACCATCGCCGTCAGTGATTTCAACGGACGGTGAGGCATATCCAGCTGGACAATGGGCTAATTTAGTAATTTAGTGACAATATAATGTCATATAATATCGAGAAGGAACTACTCACATTATTTCAATAATCGATCTAAATTATTCAACATGATAGATAATGATAGATATATTGAAATATATATGGAGACTAAATTTTACATTTTTTTTAAATTATTTTTGCTATTTATTAAGTATTTTACAAAATTATTGTTTTTAGACCTATAAATTTTTGCACTCGTCTCAATAAATAGTAAAAAATTCGAAAAATATAAAATTTAATCTGTAAGCATATTTTAATATATTTATTATGTTGAACGGTTTGGACTTTGAAAATGTAGGATATAATCCGGTATCACAAAAAAAAGTATAAATGAATCCTCCTCTAAAATATATCTGTGTTGAAAATTAATTATAGGTGGAGACTGAATAAACTAATGTAGTCTGCAAAATTGTATTACGTTCTGAACGAAATGAAAATCGTTATCAGTTATAAAAATTATAAAGTATAAAAGATAAAATTGCTAACTTTTAGTTTATGAGGATGGTTAGGTATAAACTTAAATTTAAATTAGAAATTAATTGAATGGCGTATATTATTTAGGAAAACATTACATGTCATATAAGCATATTTGTTTATTTGGTTGAGTGCATGTTATGCGAAAGAGATAATGGTTTGCAACAAATGCAGCTGATTACTTGAATTGTTTTCATAAATTATTTATAGGATGAATTATTTTAGCATCAATTAAAGAGCAGGAAAATATGAGATTTTTAAACTCGGATATGCAGTATACATTTGATTATAAAGTTTGGATGGAAACATTTTCAATAACAAAAATATTAATAGACATGGGCTCAATTTTTTTTTCTTTCTAATTTGCAACAAAATTTTCTTCTCGCAAGTTGAGCGATCGTCACTTGTTCTGATTAACAAGTTAAATTGCATACAGAGGCGGAGTTATATAGACAATAATAGAGGAGTTATATAGACAATAATAGAGTCAATTGACCTTATTTTTTTTTTTTCAAAAACCAATAATTATAAATGTTTTTCTTATATATTTTATAAGAAAATGCTACATGTACCGAAAATGACTCCCATATAAAATATGAATTTTTATATTTTTGGCATCTATTATTTTTCCAAAAAAAAAACTGACTATAGTATTTCATATTATTTTCTCCAAAATATTAGAAACTTAGACGTGACTCTCTTTTTATCCCACTCTTAATCTATCTCTCTCCAAAACAGATAATTATTCAAAATATTGACACCATTAATTAAATGACATATATTGCATATATAGATTGGCATCTTTGACATATATATGAGATTGCACGTGTTACATATCTTATTCTATTAACTGAAACCATAACTTTCCTCAAAAAAAAAAAAAAAAACTGAAACCATAAAATAATTGAATTTAGTTAAAAAGAAAATGATTTGATGGCAGGTCAGGTCAGCTGGTCAGGTCAGCTGGTCAGGTCTGTCGACCCGAGTAATGTTTTGCATTGAAGGAATGCATGCAGGAGGCTTGTCTTGTCTAGAAGCAACTTTTCGACCGCGGATTCTAGATGAAGATCAAAATTGTCACACGGTTTACCTCAAATTTGTTACTTTATTATTTTTTATTTTTGACGAGAGGTTTATGTCAATTTTTGACACCTGATGATTTTCTCCAAACCAAACTTGAACTTTTCTTTCGCTTTATAGAGTTGAAATCCATTAACAAAATATAACTAACAATCATGACGACCCAAAGTAAGTCAAAATTTTAAAATAACAAATTAAGTCGAACATGATGACAATTTTATTATTCATCAAGTATCTTAAAATTACTTAACAGTTAGTTTATGAAATAACAAATAATACCCATATTATATAAATAATAAATTCGACACATAACAAATATTTAAAACGGGAGAATTTAATGTATACCTTCAAAAAATCTCTAATTACGTCATCATATTTTTCCTTTTAAAATTCAAACATTTATCTAATTTATTGTCTTTTTTTATTAAAATTCATTTTGAATTTATAAAGTTCCATGTTACTCTTTTATTAAATAAAAAATGTGTAACAAGTGTAAAATGAGTTTCGTCTTCTAATTGGCCTGTTTATAAGGACAAATATTTCACTTCTATATCTGTGATGCGCATAGAAGCGTGTACCTAAATGTCACTATTTATGCATCAAAAGTAAAAAAATAAACAATTTGTCCTCATAAACAAGCTAATTAGATTTGTTTACACATGATACATATTTATATATATATTTTAATAAAAAGTAAAATAAAAACTTTATAAATTTAAAATGAGTTTTAATAAAACAAATAAATAAATTGGATAAATTTGTGAGTTTTTTAAATTTCACAGAGTAAATATGGTACTATGACTTTAGAAGGGAAAATACACAATTTCATGATTTTTGAGGGGTATATACGACAAAAACAAACAACATATCTATAAATCTCTTTTACATTGTATTCTTTTTAAATGTTTTTTACTTCATTTAAAAAATATTAATAGAATTGTTAACTTAATCCATTGACACTGGATTGCAATCCATCCTTAAACTCAAGGTTGCATGAATTAACATCTGAGTTGTAGAAAATTCAGTGAAAGCCAATTGTTTAAAAAAAAAAAGGGAAAACTTTACAATTGCTCAAACAGATGGTTAAATCAAAACATCAAAATTGTTGCTGTTATTGAAGATCATACAAAATTGTATGTTATTTGAGAAAAAAGCCATAGCCATGTTATTCCAAAGCTCAAGGGGGGAAGAATTGAATTTGCTGCAGGATGTGAAAATCTGAACATATAAGCAGAGAAATGCTATTAAATGACAAAACATATTAACTCTAGATGGAATTATTAAGAGCAGACCGCCAGACATGCTACTCCAGTAACGGGTAAGAAAAAGTGACCAATCCGAAACCCACCTTACAACTTGCTCCTTAGACCAAAACTACCGACCTAAACTCAGCTAATCCCATAACCTGACCCAAAAACAACATCCAAGCAACCCAAACTGGATGTTCTAGTTTTCTCATCCTTTTTCTTTTGTGTGAGTGTGTGTACAGGGGCGGATCCAAGATTTCTGTCAGGGTAGGGCACTAATCGGGTTTAAACCCATTTAACTTATCGGGTACAAAATTGCAACTCAATCCCTATAACTATGTTTATTATAAAATCTGTTATAATCATAAAATCGATTGACACAACATTGAAATATTTTTCCAAAGTTAATTAATTTTTTTTTTGGCACAATTCAAAGTGAGACTGTTCTTAGCCAATTTGCAAATCAAAGTCAAAGCTTAGATAAAAAATTTAACCAAAATATAAGTAATGAATAATATAAGGCACAAAAATTTCGGCCGACCCATCTCCTTAGAATTGTAATAATAGGTCCTACCATCAGACATTTCTTATTCTCTTTCATTCTATTTACAAAATAGAGTATCGCAGATCTGAAAAAAAATGAAATACGCAGAATTGACCAAAACTCAAAAGGAATTGGTTCAAAAATTGAATTAACTTGGACGAGGGGTAGGCACATTGAACAATTAGTACAGGGTCGAAATAAAAAATTCAAATCCGGGGGTAGGCACTTGCCTACCCCAATCTCTGTGTGGATCCGCCAGTGTGTGTGCGCACGCGCGTGTGTTGGGGTGGGGGTAAAAAGGGGAGTGCGGGTATATTCTTGTTTGATAACAGGTAGATAACTCAAGATTAGAACATACTTGTGTGAAATTGAGATCAGATGTAATGGTAGTATGTTTACCTAAGCAAAATTATTTTGCAAGCCCTTAATTTGCACCTGGTTATTGCTTGTAATTTTCCTCCACCTTGTCAGAATCTGAGTCACTACCATTGTATCCTATTCAAGATACAAAAAAAAATGCTTTAAACTATACTTTTGGGACCAATTCAGCACAAGCAGGCATATACTGGTATCAACACTACGCATACCAGTATGACCAAAATTTTAACCCTGTTTTGGGATTTTGTTTGAATTTTAGTTGTAATCAGGAATAAATTGGCACATAAATGAAAACCACAGACACATTGTTAACCAAACTAACTCTTCTTTGATGGAAAGTAAACTGACCTGGATGCTTGTTACTATCCTTCGAAGCCGAAGATCGATACTTTGATGCTTCTTTAATCCATTTCTTTGCCTGTCAACAATAATTGAATTTATTAAGTACTATCAATCAAGATGAAAGATTACATCCAAGGACAATATAGATCAGAGAAAAGATAGAGAGATCCGACATTAATCGGAGATCTAGGATCCCACCTGTAGCTCGTTTTTGGTGACGCCATATCCGCTCTGATACATCTGAGCTACCAAAATTTGCATGGAGATATCTCCACCAGACGCTGCCTTCAGCGTTTCTTGAAACCATCGCTTGGCACAGTCAGACACCACAACCGACAGCGGCACATGCTGCGCACGTGCGACAAGATTCTCCATTCTCCTCCCGCGGAATCCAGCCGACGAGGCGGCGGGAGGTCGAGAAGGGAGGGAGATAACGGGTTTGGGTTTGGGTTTGGGTTTGGAAGGTGAATTCTTTCGAGCGTTGTAGATCCGCAGCGCGACGGCGCGAGCGTAGGTGGCGAAGGTTGGCGCAGAGGTCCTTGTGGCCATAAAAGGAGACGAAGGGTGTATAAAATGATTTGTCAGTGCGGAACTCAGCATAGCTTTTGCTCTTTGCTTGCTGCCTTGCTGGAGCTGCCGAGAAATGCCGGAACAGGGAGGCAACAGCCAACAGCTTCCACCGCTATGCAGCAAAGGGATCCGTATCCTCTCCATAGCTGCAGAGGACGGGCCTCACTTTACGGTTTGAGATTAAATCTCAGCAGGTTTGAGATTCGGGAAAAATAGAGGGCAGTTTTATTGAGCTTTGAGATTCGTGCCAAGTTAAAATGAATGATCCGGATTTAATAATTATAAAAGATTCCCTTGTGCAGCAAGAGAGAGCCCAAGACTAGAGATTTTTTTTTTATTTTCTGTTTTTAATTATTTGTATCTTCTCTTGCTGAGTTGCTTCTTTTAATTTATTATTTTATCTTGCTTGAATCTATTGCTACTAAAAAATTTATATTTTTTCAATTTGCAAATTTTTAATGAAGTTATATTAGATATCCCAAAACACTGACTCTTCTCATTAGTCCAAAATCCAAACAGAAAACACAGATAATAAAATAACTTTAAAGCTATAATGTAAAATTAAACAGCGAATACTGATAATAAAATTAATTTTGAACTTGTAATCGGAATTGAAAAGCACTAGTTACCACCTCAGTGTTTCGAAATTCTGGATTTTGAAAAATTAAAATGTTACCAAGCGCGTCATACTAATTTTGTGGTGCATAGAATCAATCTGCGCACATGTTCAGATTTTAATTTTGATAAATCAATGATAAAATACGAATATAATGCAGGTCGTAACTAAAAAATATCAGTTAATGTAATAAAGTTACTAGAAGAAAGCTAGAGTGTGATGTACTCACCGAGAAAGTTTGGTGAGTACAACTTCAAAAGTATATCAGATCGACTTCAAATGATGAATTCAAACCGTTGAAATCTATGTATTTCATGAGTGATGCATGTAAAGACAAAATTTTAAAATTTTTGAATTCATTTGCTATAAAATCAAGCTGTCAAAGAAATAAATCATTTTATAAATTATTTTAGAAGTTGTTTTATATATTAATTTTTTCATAATTTCTTTAACCGCTTGATCTGTAGCAAATGAATTCGAAACTTAAATTTTTTTGCATGTACATACATCACTCATGAAGTACATGGATTTCAACGGTTTGAATTTGTCATTTAAAGTCGATCCGATATACTTTTCAAGTTGTGCTCACTAAATTCACTTAATTGAGCGTATCGCATTTTAACTTTGTCCAAAAAAATTTTTTTGTTAACAAAAAAACCGTACAGTGAGTAATCTGAGAGATTAAAGACAAAGCTACCCCTCCTGTAATATAGCTCTTTTACAAATTGAAACGGGGAAAATGTATAGCCTGAGTGATCCCCAATCATTTATCGTCCCCATCTTATAGTGACAAATTAATTATTCGGGTTCGATTCGGCGAGGTCAAAAATTCGTGATTCGGGAATGGTTCGGTACTATTCGGATTAGAGATCTCAGTTCTGTAAGGGAGCAAAAACAAAAAAATAACCAAAAAATAAAATTCTGAGAAAAATTCGTAAAATTCGAGAATAATTCGTAAAATTCGCGAATTATTTGAGAATTATTTGGTCAAAGTTTAGTCAACCGAATAATTCGGCGTTAGGTTCGACATCACCAAAAAACCGAATAATTCGCGAATCTTGTCACTATGCTAAGCGGAGTAGCTAGAATTTTCATTAGGGGCAGGCAAAAAAAACTTTTCATACAGGGGCGTTACTCGCTTTTTATAGTCATGCTCGCCTACACACAGCCACACAACCGCAACTCATGATTTTTATTTCTCTGCAGTATTTCTTTTTTAAATAATGAGAAATAGAATACAAGTAGAACATAATATAGTGGCTAGGGTTTACGGCTGAGCATCAGAGCTTCGCACGGACTGTGGTAGCGATGTCAAAAATATAGAATCATGATTATGAAAATTAGAATCAAAATTGATAAGTTGATAATGGAATCAACATCGGATGAATTGGTAAAAATTGGCCGAATCAAATGAGAAACTCATATTTTCTCAATGTTCTATACTAAAAAAAAATAGAAAACTATACATATTTGTTTTGTCGAAAATATACTCAGTACAGTTTTTCAAAATTTAGGCAGTTGCATATTCCTAGAGTATTGTGGCTCCGCCTTTGATTGTATGGTCCTTAGCAAGGTCGTCAGACTAATTATTTCCTAGTTATAACATGTAGGGCTAATGGGCTTATATTGGGCCCAACATACAAGCCCTGAGACCGCACCTCAAATCCAGGCGATCGGAAACAGGGAGCGTCGATCGATGAAGTCATGATCAGACATGAAAACATGAAGAGTAGCCAATAAAGAGGAGAGGAGAGGAGAAATTAGAGGCAAAAGGCAACGCGAATAAATGGAAACTTATTTCGATTCTGTGTCTGTGTGGAATAGTATTAGTATGTGGCTGTTAACTATTGCAAATCTCTTTCTTTCTTTTCCTCTTCTTTTGCTATTTCCAGTAGTCATTGATTCCTGTATGAATTTCATCGGGGTTTAAATCTACCTAAACCATTTTTTTGTTATATCAAAGGAACAGAGAAAGTATTGCTAATGTAATAGGATTTATGAGCAGTACAGTTTGATATAGAATTTCATTGGGAAACATTAAAAGCAGGAGCTATTTTTTATTCTGGCATGGATTTTTTTTGCTGAACTTGTACAGTATTATTTCCAACAAAACCAACTAGTCTATCATCATATACAAATCTCTGGCTGAATCATGTGCTTCTGATTAGAGCTGATTACAAGTAGATGCATTTCAGAAACTCAGAAACAGAAAGAAAAATATACAGTAGAGAGGAAGGGGAAAGGGAGAAAAAAGTGAGGTTATGGAAACCTTTGGTACATTTTTCCTGTTTGTTGTTTAAATATTTTCTCAATTGCATTCTTCTTCTATAATCCCAAAAAATTGCAGGAGATTTTCCTTTGATTGTTCACTCGCTCCAACTGTCATTGTCACTGTCATCACTTCCCACAGCCTGCATTTTTATGTAAGTTGAGTTTTTACACCGACTCAAACTATTAGTTTTGATAATTATGTGTCTATTTTGCACTTTTGCAACTGAAGTAAGCAATTTTATTTAAATTTATAAATGCTTGGTTGGTTGTTGATTTCTTGAATACATGGTACCCCCTATTATTAATTACTGGGGTTATTCAAGTCATTTCTGAAAAGAAGTTAACAATTAAAGAAACTCTAATGGAAGTTGCATTGCAAAGTGATTGTCCAAAATTGAAAGTTTGTGTGTTGACTGAAAAATAAATTGAGTTTCTTGGCTAATTGTCAAAGCTGTTTATTTCTGGTGTTGCAGCAATGGTGCTCCTAAATATATAGGATTTAAATAAAATGATATTATTTAATTGTAATTAAAATGACCAACCTGACGGATTGCATTAGCTTTCTCCAACATGGCGGCCACCTTCAAATTTGTTCTACTGTACGGTGCCATGAAATTTGGCTTCCTCACCATAACTGGTTTCAAGCTACATGACTGTCATAGAAATAACCAACACAAAACAGATGAAAAGTTAAAAGATATATATATTTTGAAAGTCAAAATCTAATAAGAATAAATTATTTTTCTATACTTGCCTTGTTTTTTATCTCTTCTAACATTGACGATGTGATCAATCGGCTAGCAGGTTGAATCAATGTGGGTGCTTTCTTCAGCTGTAACTCATTGGAAATAAAAAAAATATAAATAAACAAATTGTTATAGGAAAAGTGGAGAAACTTATGAGATGGCAAAAGAAAGATGTTCCTAACCATGCTGTTATCATGAGATGTAGCTTGAAGCATGGGATACTTAGGTGGTATTGGAACAGAGGGCTCCTTCTTCCGTGGTTCTTCCTCCATTTCTCGTTCTAACTTGTCATCTCCAGTTGACAAGGGTTCTTCTTTCAATGGCAATTCTTTAACCAGCGCCTCTTCACATCTTAGGATTGTTTCATTACAAATTGTCTTTTCTACACTAGCAAACCCCTTCATTGATGTATGTTTTTCCAAACTTGGCAAGATAACTCCGCTATGGAGTTCTTTTGTATCAGATATCATCTCGAAGTTTTCTTTAATCTGTTCATTTTCAACCTCGTGCAATTTTCTCTCTCTAGCTGCTACCCTTGACGATTTCGGCCTTGGTGGCCGGCCCAGATTGCTAAAATTGGGAAGGGGGACAAATTGGCTGGAAGGGGGAGGTGGGGCTATTGGGCCAAGACTGGGGAGTGGGCCCATCGGAGGCTTTCCCATTCGCCACTGCATCGGTGGAAGTGGAGGGAGTGCTGGGACGATATCTCCTTGTTCTGGTGCTGCATTGCTAATTGGTTCAATGCTTTGAATAGGTGGAAAAATCATTACTTTATCTGGAATTACCTCAGAGTTGCATTCAACCGCAGTTACCGCCTCATCTTGAATTTCAGTTTCCAAATCTGTTACTGGGTCTACAGGAACTGTAATTACCTCAGAGTTGCATGCTACTGGAGTTATCTCCCAATCCACAATTTCATTATCCCAAGCTGTTACTGGGTCTGCAGGAACTGAAATTACCTCAGATTTGCATGCAACTGGAGTTACCGCCCAATCTTCAATTTCAGTACCCAACACTGTCACTGGTTCTATTGAAACTGGGTTTACTGATTCAGCTTCTGCGGCTGCTGCTGCTGCTTCTTCTTCTTCTTCTTCATTTTCTGAAGGTTCGTTGTTACTTTGTAGAGCTTCTAGAAGAATGTCATCTTTGATTAGAGGTCGAGGTGAAACTGTTGTGATCTCAGTAGCTCGTATCTCTTCTTCTAGAAGCTCATAGTGATCAACTAAAGCCTCAACAGATAAACTAACCTCTACCTGCAAGTCCCTCGATTCAGTCTGGTTGTCGGATAAGGTTCCCTCTTCATCTAAAGAATATTCACTTTCTGGAATTTCAGTTGCATCTCCATGAAAATCATTTTGTTCTTGGAACAAATTTTCTGGCATTGGATCTGCTGTCACTAAATTCTCATCAACCGCACTCACTGTCGGTATCTCATCAGGTTCCTTACCATGTTGCATGCCATCTGATGATACGTCCATTTCATTTTCAAGAAATTCTTCTCCATTTTTGATTGAGTTTACAATTTGGAAATCTGCAATGCCAGAATCAAAATCTTCTTCTGCCTCAATCAGATTCCTAGTTTCTATGCCATCAACTGGTAACTCATATGTTTCAACAGTTTTGCCATCCAATCCTGCATACATCTCACTTTCATACAGTTCTTTTTCATTTGAGTTTAGGCTTTCAGGTTCTGACACATCACTACCAGACACCTCTACATTGATTAACTTCTCAGCATTTTTCTTCACATTTTGCAGACTATCTGGACTGAAATACATTTCACTTTCACAAAATTCCTCCCCTTCTCCAGGGCTTAGGTTCTGATTGTCTGACATGTCATTAAAAATCACTTCTTCCTGATACGTTTTCTCACCATATTGCATGCCATGGGAACCTAAATATGCCTCACTATCAACCAGTTCTTGTTCTTTTTCGACCAAGGCTAGATCTTGGGTCTCAGCCATCTCATTTTTATGCAGTTTTCTCGTTAAATTGTGACCCGCCACACCGTTCATCACTGTTTCATATGTTTCCTCAGAATTTTCTATGTTATGCAACTCTACACTAGTCTCATCTGCATGCAATTCTTCTCCAGAATCCAGGTTTTCCGTCTTGATTGAATGTCGGTTTTCAGCCTCTGATATTTCATTATCAGATACTCTGTCCTTAGTTATGTACCTGGTAACTGTGCCATCTATTGATATCTCATCTTGTTTCTCACCACCTTCCGTGACATCTGAACTTGTATGCACCTCGTGTTCACCAAATTCTTTGCTTGTATATGACTGTTCGGTTTCAATAGAATCTATATTCTGCAACCCATGCAACTCGTTTTCATGGGAAGTTATATCGGCTTGATCTTCTCCGAAACAAGCCACAATACGGTTGATTTCGGTTTCAATTGTTTCCATATCCTCTGCAATCAGATTGTTAGATTGCACATTTTCAATTAGACACTCACCCTTTTCAACAGTACCTGACTGCCGGACACCGGCTCTGTCAAATAAAAGCTCATCCCCATTTTCTTCCAAATCTTGTGAATCTACTTCGTCTTCTTCTTCATCTTCTTCATCTTCTTCTTCATCTTCAGTTAAGTCATGCTTTAATTCAAGAAGTTGCTTCGCCATGTGGCGAAGAGAGAGTGAAAATGAATCTTTTTGAAGTTTTGGGGTTAGTTTTGCCCCATTTTCATTTGTTGTGACTGGATTAAATTCATTCTCTTCATAGCTCACCTTCTTTGAGGCAACTTTCTTAAAAGAAACTGTTACATAATGTGGTTCTCTTTCATGCATGTTTTCACCAAAATCTCCTTTGGAAATAGGATCACTAGCATCTTGAGTTCCTGAAACTGGTTTTTTGGGAACTTCCTCAGTTATATCTCCATTATTTCTTTCCTCTTTTCTTTCAGAAGAGAACTTTTTAGATTCTTCGCAAACAAATGAGGGGTTATTTTTATCTTTGACCTCAGTATCTGTTTCCATCTCAGAGTCCACTATGGCCGTCAGAGCATCGAGGAACTCCACCTCACTAGCAGTTGCGTCAGAAATGTACTCGTCAGAGTTATCACCAGATTCAGTATCCTGGTTGGGTGGAGGACCCGTTTGATATCGTTGAGGGGTTGAAGAGTTCGAAAGGAGTTCACTGGAGGGGGAATCATCCTTTTCGTCAGAACTGGATGTATCCTGTTCATCTCGGTTGCGATTTATGAGAGAACCTAGGCTTTTCAATCGCTTGTGAAACTTATTGGTGCTGATTTTTTCAACTGAGGTGAAAGATCCGTTTGGTTTTTCAAGTTCTGTGCTTGTGTAAGAGATGCTTTCAGAAAAACTTTCATGAGCTGGTGAATCAATTTCGAGGAGATTTTGCATGTGGCCCAGTAAGGAGCCATTAAATTGCTTTGGTTTTAATTTTGCACGCCCGAGATGAATGTTATCCAAGTCTTGGTCTGTTGTGCTTATCTCTGGTCTGTATGAAGTTTATCTTGGCTTTAAGAAAATAGAGGAAAAGGTACGGGAAAGTAAATTGAGCTGAACAAAAGTATGATATGAGAAGTGAGAAGAGGATTACCTGGATCCATTCTGTTGCATCTTTAGTGACCTTGCAATATCAGTGCTGATTGGATTTAGTTTCCTCTGGAACAAAAAATCAATATGTTCAGTTGCTTTCAGAAGAAACAGTATGAGCAAAGGTAATTGTGGTACACGCAACAATATAATTTTCTTTTTACCGTGGTTAATTAGTTAAATAGACGAATTACCGTTACTTTAAGTGTTCTGGGTTCTCTTCGGTATCCTTGTGTTATGCCATAGGTTGATAAATCAACTTTATAAAAGGATGGATCTGTGTGTCTCTTCAAGCACGCTCCAGCTCCGGCCTTATCAAATCTACAACAATGTAATATATGTATAAATATTACATGTATATATACACATCACTATAGTCTATAGCTATAAGTCAAGTATTGATATTGTTCTCTTACTTATCTAGCCTGAACAACTGGGGCGGGCCTCGGCTTTGTTTGTAATATTCCATGACATAGTGTGGGATTTCTTCTTTGGTGACAATATTTGAATCTGTTTCGAGATTGGGGTGCCATCTTATTCCTACATAATTACAAAAAGAATAATCATATAATCAAGCTCTTAATGAGAATCGGTGCTGAGACATTATTCTAATCATTTTGCAGACTGACCCTCCATTAATGCATAATCGGTGTATTTGTCATGAAAGAGATCTTTCTCGACCATGGGAAGGTCGGCTTCCAACTGTTGAACCCGATGCATGATGTTTTGGCTTCTTGAAGCAGTGTTTGTTATTTCTTCGTGCAAACCATGAAATATCTCAGCCGCAAACCTGTTTTATCAGATTAAAAGAAAATTAAAACTCCATATTATTTATTTATAAGGAGTTAACTGAAACTGTAATGCTTATGATGATCATGCATTGTGGAATATCTACCTTATGCTAATGTTTTATTGCATAGTTGACATATATGAAAGAGTAATAATTTAGTGAATTAATGTTCATAATTGTCTTGAGGAAGCCAAACCCAGAAAAGAGAAAAACATTTTAAACAGAAGAATAAAAGTATAGAGGGCATAGGATAAAGAACTTTCAATTGTGCTAATAAGTTTGAATAATTGGCGAATATATTTTTTAATGGAAGTTGCTCACTTATAAAGACATTTTCACTTTAATTGTTTGTCTTTAAAGGCTAGAAGTGTCTCTTCTAATACAAACTTTCATAGCTTTACAAAATATACCTTTTAATTAAAAGAACTATGAATGATGATGGCTATATAAAATTGACATAATTAAAGCCGTCTGATAACAACATTGGCCTAGAAAATCTAAACAAATTATTATTCAAAGTATTCCTCTTTTTTTTTTCCCTCTTCTTTATTTTTGGAAGATATAATTTGTTATACATATGAGCGACAAAGGCCTCAATTTTCTTAAACTTTTACTATAGAAACAAAACAATCCAATCACAACAAAAAGAGAGGGTTCAAATGCCTCGATTTTTTTGTGCCTCCATCATGCCTCTATTTTTAAAAACTACAATAACTCAAAATTCAAATTATAAATGTCAAAATAAAATCTTTAGATGTGATCTATGTTATTTTCTTTATGTGCTCATAAAAAATTATCATATTTCAATTTTGTTTTTATGTGAATTAATAAGTTGAAAAATTAATGTATATAAATTATCTACATTAGTACATTTTTTTTTTATAAACTCTTGATGACAATCAAAATGAAGTTAAAATGTCATAATTTTTTACATGTGCATAGATAAAATGATGTAGATCATATCCAATAGTTTTATTTTGAAATTTAAGTTTCAAATTTTTAGTTATTTTAGTTTTTAAAAATAGAGACGATGGAAGCACATAAAAATGGAGGAATTTGAATCCTCCTCCAACAAAAATCATATAAGAAAATGGCTGCACAAGGGGTAATTAAAGGTACCATAAAGAATATTACATTGACTGTTTGGTGATGGTTTGTTTTGCACTCAAATTATATATATTTTTTTTCAAAAGATGAATGAAATGCAACATATATAGGTGAAATAGACATACTCGGCAAGGTCGCCAAGCTGACGCAAAAAGCCTACAAGGCCGGAAACGGCAACTCCTTCGAGAATGGCCTCTGGGTCGTCTTGGTACGCCGTTTTGTACAGCTCGGTTGTGCCCAATCCATACTCGTTTCGTATCTCGTACCCGTATATTGTCATCTCTTCTCTAACAAGTATATCTCAACTTTTCTTCAAAAAATATGTAACTGTGTTCTTTTCTTTTCTATCTATCACTCTTCAGCCATTTTGGCATTAGAGATTAAAGTCTACGACGTAGTTTGATTTGAAAGAGGGAGAGAGAGAGAGAAAGAGAAAGAGACCAAGTCATTAAAGAACTGTTAAATTATGAGAGTTAATGTCTATCAGATTGGGTCCCACCAACAACTTATTGAAGTTAAAGGCTTATTGAAAAATCAGAAGAAAAAAAAATAATTACAAGGGAAGGAAGAAAGAAAGAAACTTTATGCGGAATTAAAGAGTTGGATGAGAAGTGGATCTTTCATGTACGACCACAGATGGTACCTAACTTTGAATTGGGCCCACATGTAAGCGGCTTGGGGTATCATAGTCTTGGTTAAATGCTTCATTTCATAGCTTGTGTTATACTGTTATGTAATGTTTTGATGTGTTAACAACTGTAGCTAAACAGATATATAATAAATAATGGAAGTAAGTACTTGTTAGGTTTAGGTTGGGTAAATCTACAGATACCTAAATAAATACAAGAAAGAAATAAATATCCGAACATGAGATTCTGCTAATTTGGCCCCAAGATATATTAATTGCAAGGGTTGGTAATTAATCAAGTCTTGCTTCTTTCTGACATCATTCATTTCTTTCCTTGTGAACTCTGGACCAGACCAGACAGAACCAGAGAGGGAGAATATTGCCAATCAAGTATTCCTAAAAAGAATCAAAATCATAATTGATCAAAAGAGAACAAAATTACATGAACCAAGATGCCAAAATTACATGTCCCATTATCTGTAATAGATAGGGACAGATGAAGTATAGTTTGCATGAGGTAATAGCTTAGGTTGGCAGTTGGCTACATGCCAAACATATCATGCCACATCATGCCTTTTATGCATTATTACCCTAGTTATTTTGTGAAAATATCACCTAATTGAAATTGAAAGATTCAGGAAAAGGTGAGTATCAATGGGACAACACAGGAGCAAATGAGCAATCATCTATAAAAAAATTTAGTTTAATTTCATAATCACAGTAACCACCATTCAACCACTTTATGCGTCATATCCTAGAACAAAAATCGAATCTTAGTAATATTATATACTGGCAGGTGAATTTTTCTGAGTTTAGTGACTCGCCACACAGCACAGAGTAGATTTTTGCCACATAAAAATTAGACTTCTCATTCCTACTAATGAAAACAAATCAAATTAATTAAATATAACGAATGACACCCGTGTACTCTGAAAACAATCATGGCAGCAACTACTTAAGCTCTACCCTGTGATTATCTAAATTTTATATTCCGAAGTGGAGAGAAAATACATTATATTTCTTTGCCTTCAAGGGAAGGCTACGATTATGCGTTCCCAATTCTCCTACCACCACTTCCAAAGCATGCTAACCATACCATTTATACTTGCATGTCAATTCAATCCGCCTTCATGAAATAGGTAATTGCATACAAAGACATAAAAAACAAAACCTTGTTTAATTGGAAGGCTTCTGTAAGAATATAGCTAGAAGCCTCTAACACCTCATATACTGGGCAGGAATATTAATGTAATAAATTAAAGCAGAATATCTATGTTTCCCTATGATTAAGCTAATACAAACAAAATTACCAAATGCATTATATCAATTAAAATGTCAACAATCACAGAACTACAACTTGCAAAGGTGCCAACTCAAAAGCTCTCTCCACCATCTTAAAACAAATCAAGAAATTAGGCTTCTATTTCTTGGCAAAAGAAATAGACATGGGGAACTGTGGAGTGATTTTGAAGCCTTGTAAAGCTTGCATGGCGACTGCTGACTGGGAGTCATCCGTGAACTCAATAAAGGCAATGCCAGGCTTTGCGGGGATCATGCGCACCTTATTTTCACAAGATATCACACAATCAATGACATTGAAATAACAAACTAGTATGTAAATGGTTTTTAACTTGATTGTTGTTAATGTATTATGATGCGCACCTCTCTGAAGCCGGGGTACTGCTGGAAGAGGATCTGAAGCATCATGCTCGTGGTCTCATGCGGAAGGTTCTCTACAAACAGCACATTGTTTGGAGGTTCCCCTGAATCCTCCCCTGTGGAACCCGATGTCGGTGCTTGCTTCTGGTTCTGACCCTGTTTCCAGAGAAAAATAGGATAGTCAGAAATAATTTGACTAGTTAGTAACTTATAGGGTACATAAAGGGTGGATTAATATTGCATCGAGCTCTGCCACATGATTTTTTTAGTTAACTACACTATATGGCTGGGATAAAATTAAATCATGCTCTACCACTTTAGTGCTTTTTCAACGTTCCAGGTGGAACTGGGAACTTCTTACACAAACGTCCAAACTTGCTTTTGGGAAGGAAAACAAGCCATTACAAGTTAAATCTTTTTCTTGGCACTGGTAAAAAGAAAACAATTTAAAAGACAATAAAATCCTCCTTGGTTATTGTAGAAATCAAGCACTCAATTAAAGAAAATTGGTTGCCAAATGAAAATATATATTTTGACAAATGAAAGCAAAAATTTGTTAAACAGTATAGTTGCCTTTTTGCATATTGCTACCTAAAAGTTTCAACTATTTACCACAGTGCCTTGCATCAATTGCATTTCCAACCATTCCAAGTAAAAATACATATATCTAGAAAGCTCATAAGAAAAGAAGCTACATATAGGCATAGAAGTCACAGAATTAGCTAGGAAAAACCTCTACTGCACAGCTACTGCAGAAATTGGACTAGGACAAATTTGATTGAAAAATCAAATTTTACAGACAAATGGAACAACTAGTATTATTTTAGAACATTTCAGAAAGTTCTATTAACTAAAGATAAAAGAGGTTTTCATTTGTCAAGAAGAGGGGTCAATACCATTTTTAAGTTTTCCCTTCTTACATTTCTTTTTCTCTTTTTGAACACAAGAGGTAACAAAAATAATTTCCAACTTAGGAAAACAAAAAGGGAGAGGGGGGTTTCCGATGCCCATCGAACTAGAGTCTGTTCGGTTGGTGGTTTCTACCGTCCGATCCACTTCAAGATCTGTGCGCACGGATATTAAAGCAAACAGTACGGATATTAAAGTGATGCGCACAGATCTTGAAGTGAATCAGACGGTAGAAACCACCCATCGAACTGGTCCCATGGGCATCGGACACCCCCCTCTCCCAAACAAAAAAGCTTACAGTGGCTCCATTAGATTGAGCACTTGGGGCACTAGGTTTAGAATCTTCAGCCTTGCGCTTTTTCTCTCCTACCAAAAAATGTTATACAAATGCAATTTTAGCCAAAGACAAGAAAATACTTCTTATCTACAGAGACAAACCAAAATTAAGTAATGTGACAGATATGTCACAGTATTACATTAAATATGTATAACATACGGCATGGCTGACAAGGTATTAGGCAGGTACAAGACTAAAATGACTAGGTACTAACAGTCAACAGGAAAAATAAAGGATGAAAAAAGGGAAGAACAATGGCTTGCTAGAAAATGGTTTCACTTCTAACCAAAATGATGGCACCTTCACATCAGCGTCCACATTTAATTACAAATTGTCGAAACGCATACAAAATTTACCAAATTTTACTATGGCTAAAATATTCTTCTTTCTCAGTAAGATAGTTTCAAACATTGCCTTGTATCATTATTCAAATTGTCTAATTTCCTAACAATAACAATATAGTTATATATTTATAATTATCACCTTTTTCTTCTTGTTTCTTCTTTTTCTTATCAAATGTCCCGTCAGCCTTTGCCACACAATCTGATTTCTCCTTTGCATATTGTAGCCTCTATACAAAGCATATCAAACTTAACTCACAAACCATCCAATTATAACAAATAAAAAGGTGTAACATTGCAATATCCAGTGCCGGTAAAACTGCTGTCTATAACACTCATATTTCTCATTTCATAACTAGCGCTTGGAATTTTTAGCTTGTGCTTGTGATAAAGGGTTTATTCAAGTAGGGAGCAAAATTGTCGACACTTGTCCGGCATACCTTTTCAACAATATCAGTCTTATCGATGGATGCTGCTACACATAACTCACCATGTTGTTTAAATTTATGGGAATATAATTGGTGTAACATGCAAATAAAACCTACAAAAAACCTACAAATAAGCACAGAAGGTAGAGCAAGCTTAAGTCTAGATGATTTACAAAGGGTTTGTCGTAAAAAGGGAAGTTTTGCATCTGACGGAAGGCATTACTAGCAGCTGTAATTTCACTAAATACAACCCATGCTTGGCCTCTTAGCTTCGGTGTCTTCAGTGCCACAACATCCAAAATTCTTCCAAACTGAGAGAATAAGGCGTAAAGTGATCGTCTCAACTCTACAAGCACAAGCAGAAAGACCAAAAAAAAATTCATTAGCTCGATTTCAGTTAAACCCTAAACCCTTACCATCCAGTAGAGAACAAACCATCATTCATTCATCCTGTTTTTCCACTATCACTAAACCTTGCGAGAAAGGGAGCTACGTACATCCGGACCACAAAAACCCTAATTTTGAGTAACAAGTGTCCCGAATCAAGCAAAAAGGAAATTAGTGTTAAAATCAAAGAAATATCACCTTCTTTCTTGACCTTATCATTGAGATTTTTGATGTAAATCGTCTGATTTGGGGGTATATCGCCAGACAGCATTGCCACCGCGACCACTAGCAAGAGAGGAGGATTTCTCGGCGTGAGGAAGAGAGAGAGAAAGAGAGAGGAGGGATTTACAGTGATGAGAACATGCGGATACTTGAAAAATCTTATCTAACCACTAAGGCCCAATCAGCTCTTTATATCGTAAGGGCCCAATAAGTTTTTGAAGGCCCAAATAATTTGATATTTGATGCGACCAAATACTATTGTGTTCAGATCTTTAATCCAATTACGGGTCGGGCCTGAATGTTCTGCTTTTGGGATTAGAAGTGCTGGCACAAATAAATCCAGATTATAAATTCATATCCTCTGCATTAACCTACTATTTGAGTTTAGATCCGATCGTATGTAATTACATACTCGCACGACTTTCAAAGAAGCCCCGTGCATTATAGTCGGGGCCGAATTAGTTTAGATTTTGATTGGACGGTCTGAATCTAAACTAAAACGGTACGATTATGCAGAGCTTGTGAACTCATTGATTACCCATGTTCAGACTGTTCGGTAACAAAGGATTAAGTCTCCTTAAAACTTAATATGATTTATTTAACTGTCTTAGCCGCTTAATTCTGCAAACACTGATTCCTTAGCACTCCATAACCGAAAATCAGTTCCTTAACATTCCTTAAGCTTTTAATCATTCACTCTTATATCTCTAATTGTCGAACAGCTCCAACGGTTGAGGTTTTTCAGAAAGTGACGCAAAATATGAGAATGAAACTTTGGCAGAAGTCCAAAATGTTTCTAGAAGGGTTTTTTTTACTTTTTTCTTTTTAGATAAAAAATTTATGTTCCGTTGAATATAATTGATTGATTGGGGCATGTGGGACCAATAATCGAAGGCACGTCTGATTGGCTGTCAACTGGCAAGTTCCTGCTGTAAGGTCAACTTGAAGCACTAATCCCTGATATTTGGAGTTCTGCACATGACCTTAAAATTAGATTTTATTGCTTTTATTATTGATTTATATATGATTTTATATTAAACTATTACGACCAAATTCGAGTTACTTGCGGTCCATATGTTATTCATTGTTTTATAAATGAAGAGAGATCCAATTATACCATTTTATTGTGACACATTTTGAGATTATATTTTTATAAGTTATTTTTGTGATTTTAAAATTCAAACAGTCGATCCAAACCATTCAACATGATTTTCATATTAAAATGTGAGTGGAAACCAAATTTTATATATTTTTTATTTTTTTTTAGTATTTATTAATTTGTGTACAAAATTGTTGTTTTAAGACAATTATGAACCATTGAAAAACAACGATTTTCAAAAATTCTAAATAAATAGTATTAAATTTCCAAAAAAAAAATATAAAATTTGGTCTCCAAGTACATTTTAATATGGACATCACATTGAACAGTTCGGATAAACTGTTTGAATTTTGAAATCGCAAAAATGATTTATAAAAATATGATATCAAATGGGTCACCATTTTATGGTGTAATTGGATCCTCTCTTTATAAAACAGTGAATTATTCAAATGGTTTGAAGTGTTGTCCAACATTTTTTTAACTATATAATTATATAAATGGTATACCAACTATACAAATTATTTTGTATAATAATACCATTTTTTTATTTTGTGACAAAGACAAACTATTATATTAAAGGTCGTAATTTGAAATCTAATTGTAGAATTTTTGGTATATATATAAGTTGGAATACTCTTGATCTCATCCATATTAAAAAAAAAAATTGTTTTCAATGTTACAATTTATGATTTAATTCTTGCTCATTCTAAAAGCTACAGATATAAAAGAACAATGGTACCCATGATATATTATGAATCTTTAGATATTGAATCATTTATAGTTTTAATTTGGTTAATTATACAAATATACAAAAGAAAAGGGTGGTGTGCTACCTATAGCACAGTGACATATCGTACTACTCCCTAAAAAACTTATTGAGTAGACTTCAAACAACAAATCCAAACTGTTGAAACCGATCTTCTTCACGAGTGGTGTATTTACATATAAAATTTACTAATTTTTATATTTATTTAGTATAGAGTCAAGCGGTCAAAAAAATAAAAAAAAACAAATGTATTAAAATTAACTTATAATTCTTATTTTTTGACTACTTGACTTTATATAAAATGAATTCAAAACATTATAATTTTGACATGTAAATACATCACTTATATAGTAGATTGATTTCAATAGTTTGAATTAGCCATTAAAACATATCTAATAGATTTTTGAAAAAGTAGTACGACGTGTCAAGCATATAGCACGCTAGCCTTATTCAATATTCAAATATACAAATTCGTTTAATTATAATTGACAATTCGTTTGGTTTAATATACAAATATACATAAAAAATACTGACAATTCTATTCCCTAAATTTGACCACGTGGATATTACTAACCCAATTCCAAACAAAAATCTGTAGAAACTGAAATGAGAAAACTCTTTAAAGGAAGTATAAAGATGTAAATGTTTATTATTTTCCGACTAGTCCTTTCATGTCCTGAAATTTTTATTAATTTGACTTTAAAAAAAATACATTAAAAAACCACAAATTATGGATAATTCCAAAAATATTAGAGCCGCCAATTCAATCTGCGGGTCCATTTTTGGAGGGGGCGCAAAGCTCTCCAAAACCCAAAAATCCGTTGTAATATATTGATATTTAGGTTTTTGGGAGGCTGCCAATTCTTTTTTGAGGGCCGCATATTGAATTGGCAGTCCTAATATTTTTTTTCGAATTTTCCAATTTCAGTGGTATTTTGATTTATTTATTTTAAAATGGTATTAATAAAAATTTCGGTTTCATGCCTCCCTGTCTCTGAATATTGACCAACTGGATCCCCCTTTATTGAGGTTGTTGATTGTTAAGATTGTGTTAACAACAGCATCTAAATAATATTCGCAATTAATGACTTTCCAACGGTTCAACTATTGATCCGAGTCTTGGCTGATTAAAGTCCGATCCAATTTTAATAATATTAATGGCAACGATGATTATATTAATTATCCATCAATTTTCTTTTTACAAAAAAAATATTTTAAGTAGTCGGTTTTGTATAATATTTTGAGTGAGGTTATGATACTTTGTAAAGTGTGAATAGGTCCGTGTTATGAATTTATATTTTCGCTTTTAAATATTTAAATATTTAATCTGAACCGCTCAACATAATTTTCATATGAAAATGTACTTAAAGATCAAATTTTATATTTTGTAGATTTTTTTTCCTAATTTTTTAAATAGCTAGGTACGAAGAAAATCACTAATTCGGATCAACGGTTCAAAATCTTTACATCGGGTGATTTGCTACCTATCTGAAAAATAACAAAAGAATTCTAAGAACATGTAAAAGTTGTTCTCCAAGTACATTTTATGTGGAGATCATTTTGAATGGCTCAGATCGATTGTTTGAACTTCTTAAACAGAGATATTGATTCATAACACCATTCATTTTGTATTTTGCAAAGTATTGTAGCCTAACTTAGGGCTTTAAATGAGCCGAGTTTGCACGAGTTACTTCCAACTCATGCCAACTCATACTCAACTCATTTAGTTAATGAGCGAGTCAACTTGAATTGGTATGGCGATAATGAGCTATAAAGCCAATTCGAGTTTACCTCATTATCACCTCGATTTGGTTCACAACTCATTTCATCAGTCAATTTCCTTAGTTATAGTTATATACTAGTAAGAGTTTATCTAAACACAAATAATTAAAATGACTTACTAAGAGTTTATATAAACACAAATAATTTAAACATAATTAACAAGACAACTAACAAAACAAACAATCCAAACATCTTATGAGTCATTTAGAAGGGCATGAGATTTATTGTGACAAACTTTGTGTAACTCGAGTTATTAATGAACGAGTTAGGGTATGCTCAAACTTAGCTCATTTATTAAACCGAGTTAGCCAACTCGATTTATTAATGAGCGAGTTGGGGTATGCTGAAACTTAGCTCATTTATTAAACGAGTCAGCCAACTCGAGTTATTAATGAGCGAGTTGGGATATGCTCAAACTTAGCTCATTTATTAAACGAGTCAGCCAACTCGAGTTGTAAATAAGCGAGTTAAAGCGAGCAATTAGCGAGCGAGTTATGAACAAGTTTTGAGTTTGAGCAATTTTGTACAGCCTTGCCCTCACCAAATTATTTTTATTTTTATTTTTGAGAAAGACTAGAAGTCTAGTCCTTTTATTTTTATTTTTGAGAAAGACTAGAAGTCTAGTCTTTAGTTATATATTAATATTCATACGGTTTTTCATTTGAGTTTTGAATCTATGATTTTTTGTATGAAGAGTATTGTCTTAGTCACTAAATTAAATACTAATACTCCTGCAATAAATTTTATTAGAAAAGAAATAAAAAAAAGAAACTAAACAAAAATTTAAACAGAAGATAAAAGGTATAACCATATACTGCATATTCATAAAACGCTATCTGATTTGACCCATTACCATTAGTTAGATGTGCAAGACGAATTTGACTTCAAATATGGTGTCCTTAAATTCATCAAGTTTGTTTGTGAACTCAACTAAAAAATTAGTGAACTTAAAAGAAAACCTACAAACCATTTGATGAACCGCTGATCCGGTACACAAATTCTCTCCATCCATTGTTCAGGACTCAAAAAAAAGATACTTGACTATGAAAATAGGTCAAGGTAAGACTTCACTTTCCAATAAAATAAAATACTATTTTAAAGTTTTGTATTTTTTGGTTTTTGACTTCTTTTTCCATTCAAATGTCAAAAACAAGATATTTTAGAGAACTCTAGGTGCCATTTCTCTTTAGTTCATACAGTACCTTGAACAACACAGATTTTGCGGGGTCTGGTGGATCTCCTTTTTACGCGCAAAAAGCAAAATGTAAAGTAGATGTAATTATGCAAGGAAAATCAAATTCAAATATCTTATCTGATTCAAATTTCAAATTCATTAACTAATTAAGTACTAGATAAAAAAAACTATCAACATAATAAAAATAATATACTCTTACATAATAATAAATTAATATCATTTTATATATTAAAAAACAACAAAGTTGGTCCGGATCCGTAAATTTCTATAAAATTTCTATAAAATTTCTATAAAAACAACAAAGTTTCTCATTAACAGTGTTTTTGAATTGACCTGGTGGACTTTTCAGTTCTATAGAGGAGCAAAATAATTTTCAAGAAGGAACAAAGTGATACCAGATCCTGAATTTCAAAATTCAGAGGAGTCAGTTGCCCCCCGACTCAAGGTAGGTCTGCCCTATAATTACGTCATGGAGGTAATATAAACGACCTCCAAAGTGCAAATAAATAAAATAAAATGTAATAATATATTTACTTCTCCAAGGTCCCAATTTCTAATCGCCCCCACCCCCCACAGATTTTTCGTCTAACCTTTTAAAGAAATGAATATATAATAATGTATTACATAATATGCAGCTACTGACATGAAATTAAAAAAAAAAACATAATAATCAACTATGTATTGTACAATTATTAAATATATTTTTTATTTCACGAAGTAAAGGATATATTTTACTTCACGTTTATATATGTTTGTTTTCAAATTCTCAACATTTGATGTGAATCGTTCAATATGATCTCCACATTAAAATATATGTGGAGACTAAATTTTACATTTTTTTAGAATTTTTTAGTAATTTTGTAGATAATTAGAAAAACTACTAATTTAGAAGATTATTGACCATAAAAAGATAGTGATTACATGTCTTAGAGAATGATAAAAAAAAATCTAAAAAATATAAAATTCTCCGAGTACATTTCAATATAAAGGTTATATTGAACGGTTCATATTGACTGTAAGTACTTAATTATGAAGTAAAATGTGCCTTTACTTTATGAATTGCATTAGCCAAAAACACATATTTAACTCCATTAATATTTAAATTATATGTATTTAATATTAAATATAGAAATACATGTTATGTAACAACTCAGATTGTATTTAGCAAATTGACCAAACAAGTGCATATATTTAATTAATATTAATTTAAATAATCTAAAAATGCATTCTGCTCTACATAAAAGGTGGAGGGTATTCGGGGGATGAGTACTAGAGTAGTTAATTAGTTATCAGATTGGACATTAAAAAAGCTAAGATAGATATATGACACACACACACACAGTGTGGCTAAGTTGAAAATATTTGTTTCTAGCCTTCAAAACAAACAGTTCAGTTTTTCAATTTTCAAAATCTAAACAATTGATTGAAACAGTTAGACGTTCAATCTATATTAAAATGTGCTTGGAGACCAAATTTTACATTTTTTTGAATTTTTTTTACTATTTATTAAGATAGTTTGAAAATCGCTGATTTTATTCGACTTCTGCACCATTGAAGAACAATTACTTTCAAATCATCTTAATAAATAGTAAATTTAAAAAAAAAAATCTGATCTCCAAGAACATTTTTAAACATCTAACAATTTCAATCGAATATTTAAATTTTAAAAATAAAAAAATTAAATCATTTGTTCTAAAAATTAAAAACAAATATTTTAAACTTGGCCGCACTCGATTTACACACCGACCAACAAATGCACCAGTACAGCTCAAAGACAGACGTAACCAAATAACTTTATATTAAAAAAATGGGGAACAAAGAAAACTCCAACCGCTTATTGACATCAGTAGCCTACTATTTAAATATATATATTTCATGATCCTCCGTATATACGGTCAGCGGGTTTAGCTATCTTCGAGCTGGTACGCATTGTCTGCTAGTACAATATTTTGTCTATCATAAAAAAAAATTTGTTATGACAACGCAAGAAGCGTCATCCCTGGATACTTATCCACACAATATATACATAGTTGAACTATAGTGAGCTGTAAAGTAAAAATATATCACTGTTTAGGATTTTATATATATATTTTAAAATTAATTACTATTTGTTTAAATTTTTTTTTTAAAATCACTGTTTTTAATGGTCCATGATCCATTCAAACATTACGATTGTCTATTTATCTAAAAATAGTAAAAAAAATTTCATAAAATATAAAATTTAATCTCAAAGCATATTTTAATATGGAGATCATGTTGAGCGGTTCGGATCGGCTGTTTGGACTTTTAAAATAGAGATATAAGTATGAAGTAAAACAAGAATCTTACTTCGCAACTCACCATAGCCCAACTCATATAGCTGTGAAACAAACGCTTCAGTTTTTACATTTTCTAAGTCCAAACAATCGATCCAAGCTGTTCAACGTTCAATCTATATTAAATGTGCTTGGAGACCAAATTTATATTTTTTGTAATTTTTTTACTATTTAATAAGTCTGTTTTAAAGTTGTTGTTTTCAATGATAAAAAAAATCATTGTTCATTAAAATCAACAATTTTAAAACTGACTTAATAAATAGTAAAAAAAATTCAAAAAATGTAAAATTTGGTCTCCAAACATATTTTAATATAGAGATCACATTTGACAGTTTAGATCGACCGTTTGGACTTTGAAAAAAAAAAACTAATTAGTTGCACTACGACTTTAGAACAAACGTTTTGATATTAGCCAAATGTAAGTTTCTAAAATACTATTAATAAATTTTCAAAAAAATGTAAAATTTAGTCTCCAAGCACAACTTAATATAAAGATCAACTTGAACAGTTTAGATCAATGTTTTGAATTTTAAAAACACAAAATATGAGTGTAAAGTAAACACTCGCTTTACTCCGCAAAACACGGTTACCCAACTCATATATATAAGTTTCTAAAATACATAAATGACATAAATGACTATATTAGAAATTAAACAAAACCCAACCTCTCTAACAAATCCAAAGAAACCCACCGAAAGCTAGATTTGAGAATTTCCTGCAGAAACCAATTACATGAAATCATTTTTAGTGATTAGTTTATTCTCCTAAATGTGTATATAGAGAGATGGGCTATGATGAGTTGCGAAGTAAGAATCTTATTGTTTTACTTCATACTCATATTTTCGTTTTCATAAACCAAACAGTCTATCCGAACCGCTCAACAATATATCCATATTGAAATGTGCTTAGAGACTAAATTTTACATTTTTTGGAAATTTTTTACTATTTTGTAAGATAGATAGAAAACTGTTGTTTTTGATTGGTTCCGGACCATAAAAAACAGTGATTTTGAAATATCTAAAAAATAGTAATTTATTTTTTCAAAAAATACAAAATTTCGTCTCATATTTCAATATGGATATCTTGTTGAGTAGTTCTAATCAACTATTTGGTTTTCGAAAACATAAATATAAGCGTGAAGTAAAACAAAATTCTTATTTCGCAACTCAGTATAGCCCAACTTTCTCTGTATATTCTTGTCATAGAACAAAATGAAAATTAACAGTGTCTCGTGATGCACGGGGCAGTAAGTAAATTAAGTAATTTCATTTTTTTAATGACCTTGGTAGTTGAAACTTTCTAAAAGCTATTTGAAGTAATTTATGATTATAAAAATGATCCCATAAAAATAAAAAACTATTGCCGCTTCCCTGATCCAGCCGAACTGTTCTTTATTTTATTCTACATACCCTTTCTTTTTCATTTCTTTCTTTTATATTTTATGAAATCTCGGAGGGATCTTCGTTTGATTAGAAAATACGAAATGGAGAACAGTCAAAAGCAATGTCTTGGGAATTTCGTGGAATGCATCTCTCCAAGAAAAGTTGAATGCTAAATTTTATTTTCTCATACCAGCTTCTCTACCATCTACCATCTACCTCTCTTGTTTATACATGTACTACCTTATACATGTATATATATATAGGCATTAGCTTAGGAAGAGTATTTATATCCAATGCATTTCTGTACCTCCTCTAGTGATATAGGCATCCCTGCTTCACTTCCATTTTCACCGGTATCTCCTACCACCACGCAAAGTATGCCGTCGGTTAATATCATGGCTGAAAAGAACCAACCGGCCTCACCGGTATTGGGGTGGGACACCCCAATTCCAATCCACAAAAGGTATTGTACCAGTCCTTTTTTTATTTTTCCTTTCTCATTTTTCCATTTAATTAATGACCCTCTTTGACATTTAATTAATTTTCACCTTCCACAGACTAGAAGGAAAAGTTGCGGTTGTAACCGGTGGAGCTCGTGGCATTGGTGAAGCAATTGTGCGACTATTCGTGCAGCATGGTGCACGAGTGGTCGTAGCTGACATTGATGATTCAGCAGGAGAAGCTCTTTCTGCTTCTCTAGGTTCCCATGTCTCCTTTGTGCATTGCAATGTATCAGAAGAATCTGACATAGAACATGTAGTTGGCCACGCCATCTCCTGTCACGGTAAACTTGACATACTATGCAACAATGCGGGTGTGTTGGGACGACAAACTCGTGTAGCCAAGAGCATAATGTCATTCGATGCCGATGAGTTTGATCGGGTTATGCGGGTCAATGTGAGAGGTTCTGCTCTGGGAATCAAGCATGCGGCTCGAGTCATGGTGCCGCGTGGGACCGGGTGTGTTATCTCTATGGCGAGCGTAGCTGGTGTATTAGGCGGGCTCGGACCGCATGCTTACACGGCGTCTAAGCATGCCGTGGTTGGTCTCACTAGGTATGTACCGACGATGAACCACTTGATGTTTCTTTTCTTTTCTTTTATTTTTGTTACTTTCCTTCAATTTGCATATATAGAAAGAACAGCAAGTTAAGCACTAACCATTCTACTTGCTCTTAAATTAATTCCATTTGTAGAAAACAATAGCGCAATTCTCAAAAAGATTTTATTATTAAATGCAACTGAAGATAAGTAGGTGGCCTCAATCATTGTGTTACAAGTATTAATAAATATGGTACTGTATATATAATTATATATGGTCGAGATAACATTACAGAAAAAGCTAGTCTGAAAAAAAAAAATGGTATTGCATAATATTGTGATTTTAAAATAAATATCTATTCAACAAATAATTTTGTTCTAAAACAATATTTCCTACATCTTTGCAAAAACAACAGGAATGCAGCATGCGAACTCGGCGCATACGGAATCCGGGTAAACTGCATTTCGCCATTCGGAGTGGCGACATCCATGCTCGTCAATGCATGGAAAGAGGCGGAGATTGAAGGAGACGACGGTCAGAGCATTTTAATGGTTAGCAAACCGAGCACCGACGAGGTCGAGAAGACAGAGGAAACCGTCAGGCACCTCGCAACTCTTAAGGGTACGACATTGCGGCCTCGAGACATTGCCGAGGCCGCGCTTTACTTGGCAAGTGATGAATCCAAGTATGTTAGTGGACACAATTTGGTTGTTGATGGAGGAGCTACTTGCTCAAAAAATCTCATTGGTCTTTAGGTGTTGAATTAATCATTGGTTAATTTTGTAATTTTTGAAAAAAATGATTTTATCTTGTGAGTTGAAATTTGTTAGTTTTATAAAAAAAATTTCCATAGGTTTTAGGGATGGAAGGGATTGACATTTGGGTCCTTCCAAGAAGGATCTTTTTTATTTATTCCAAGTCTGTATTTGATAGCTTAGACTTGGTCAATTGGTTTCCTTTAAAGAAGCAACAATTAATGGGGTTCAATTTTTTTTTTTACTATTTAAGGCAACAGTTAATTGACGTCTGGCACTTTTTCCTCTCTGTTTTATATTTATTTTTTATTTAATAGTTCAAGCCCATAGGCATTGGACATAATAGTTTTTAATTCATAAATAGCAGAAAATGTACACTGAACAGTTTTTATTATATTATGTTTTATATGAATTGAAATTGTCCTCTTAAAAATATAGACCAAATATTTTATCATCTTTCTTTCGAAATTCAGGAACATTTTTTTTTCCCCAAAGCTGGGTTATAATTTGTATAGAGATTCGTTTTAATATTCACGCAATACTATTTTAAAAAAAATTAACAATCTATTTACTCATGCATGATTGGGCAGATAGTAGTTCAACCGTTTAATTAATTTATGTATAGTATTTTACGAAGTCGGTTAATTGTGAGATCAGAAATAAACAATTAATTAATCCACTTGCAATTAATTGTTAAAGTACTACAGACGTTACCCTACGTCACTACTACTTGAATTTGACTCCTATTTTCCTAAAAAGATTTTTTTTATTATGCAAGTTAATTTTTTTTATACAAACTCATATTTAAAATACATGGTCTCCATTTGAGAGGTCATGAGTTCGAAATTCAAATGGAAGAAATCTTTTGTTATTATAACAAAGATATTAAATAGTTGGATGGCTTGACCTCCAATCTTTACTAAAAAAAAATTGTTGCAAATTGGCTCGATTTCTTCTTGCACATGTAGCCAGAGGTGGAATGAATAAGGATTAAGGAGTAATGGGTCAATTGACTCCTATTTCTTTTTTTCCAAAATTTAAATACTTATACACGGTTTACTATACAATTTAGAGTGAAATGCTGTGGATATTGTAAAATTGGGAAATAAATCTGTTGCGATTCTTTGGAATCGCAGGGTTCCTGCTTTTCCAGATCAAACCATTCATTTTTTTGAAATGTACAAATCTCAAAGCAGTTGATTTTATGTACGAATCTCGAAATAAATGAATGGTTTGATTTAGACAAGCAGGAACCCTGCGATTCTAAAGAATTGCAGCATATATTTGTTTCCGTAAAATTGATCCCATAGCAGCATGAAAATTTAAAATGATTGACTCTCATTCACAATTAACCCCTATAGTTATAAAGTCTGGCATTGCCCCTGCACGTAGCTGTCATGCAGGATCTTATGTTGACCTACAAAACAAGATTAACTTTCAACTCAAAACAAGGAATTATCAAGACTAAAATCTTTTTTAAAAAAAAAAGATATGTTCAACTTGTATATATGAATTCAAATTTTCAAATGACTCAAGTTGTACTTAAAAATGTACCCAACAAAAACGTTTCTTTCATTGGTCCTCGGTACATTATAATATTCATATTCGAGGCTTTATGTAATATATATTTTTGACAGCTATCTCCTCTTTCTTATCTTCCCTTTATTCTTCTTTTAGCAATATTATCCTATATTCCTATTCCTGTCAGGAAAATTTAAAATTTATCATTAATGGAAGGTTCTTTCTCAAAAGGGCTAATGTATTAATGCTTTGATAGTGATTAACACTAATCTTTGTATATTTTCGAATAATGATTTGTTGCTTCTTTTTCATCAAGCATGATTATTACACAATAATATTTATGTTCTGACGAATGTATATTTTTATTGAGAGAATAATTTTAGAGTTTATCTAACTTTTATAGAGCATCTAATTCTAGGGTATACATATTTAAAAATTACATTCAAAATAAATAAAATATAACTATAAATGTATTCTTAATTGCTTAAATAGGTTTAATATTCAAATTTGAAGCAATTAAAATTTGATTGAGCATTAATTAAAGATGGATCTAAAAAGTTTGTATAATTTATTTTCTTCTTAAAACAAGATCCATCTAGATCCAGCAAGCCAGCTCGTCACCTCATGAGCTAGCTCGGGCTGACCTGTCATGATTTCAAGCTGAGATTTTAGCTCGAATGCTCTAGGTCCAGCTCGCTCGGCTGTAGCTCGGTCCAGAATTAACAAGCTGAGTTAGGGCTTAACTCGGACTGAGCCAACTCGTTGACATGACACACCCAAGTTGCGGAACCTCAAAAACCAAAAAATGCATAATATGCTGAGTTTTTTGGGTTTTCGAGGGGCCACACAACGAAAGATGGCGGCCCCTTAAAATGGAGTCGTCATTTGTCCTTGCAGTCCTAATAAATATAAAATTTCTCAATTTTAGTGGTCTTTTGATTTTTTTTTTTTTGGGAAAATGGTATTAATAAAAATTTCGGAACAAATGGCGTATGCAAATCAGCTCGTCTCTATAATTTTGTATCATTGAGCAATAAATAACACATGCGGACAAAAACCTCAAAGATGAGCTTTCAAAAAATAATATCTATTTTAAGACATAATTTTTTATAATGAAAATTAAGAAAAATCTTACAAAAGTAAATTTTAGATGTAAATAAATAATTTTTCAAAACTCGAAAAAAATAATAGAAAACAACACAATTAACTGCATGAAATTTTGTACAAAAAAATGGTGCAAACATATGCTCTTGCTAGACGTAGGATAAAATCGAATGAATGACAGAAAATATATGAATCATTCAAATAGTTTTTGACAGAAAGAGTCATCCAATTATTTTAAACATGAGGTAGGATAAAATCGAATGAATGACGATACCGATGGTGTGAAATCAGGAATTTTTTTTTTTTTGAATATAGCCCGTAGGCCTCAATTCTGCCCCCAAGCAGAATCGAACCCGTGCCCCTCCCTTAGGGGGACTATGTCTTTACCAACTGCCCCATGTAGTGGTGGCTGAAATCAGGATTTTAAATAGCTAGTAAAAGCTGCACTATAATTTTTCCGACCTTAAAAGCAATAGCGTTATCAGCTATTACCTATGCGATAGCTAGACGTTCTTCAGTAATATCATCATGAATCTCGAAGTCATGTGCAATAGCAATACCAAACCAAATACGACGAGTAGTGGGGTCCTGAGCTAAACCTTGGCTAAACCTCGGAAATCTTAATGCCATAATGCTTTTCAAATCCTCCTAGCCATTATCCTACTGCAATAATTCTTGCTAAGAAGAATGCCCATGTTGTGGCAATTCCACCCAGAAGGTAATGAGTTAACATCACATCCTTGTATTAATGCTGAAAGCTATAGTTGCATTATTGTGCTAATTATATATCTATTTATGGAGTATAGTTTAAAGAAGAGATCACTGTATATTTTATGGTAGAGAGAGAGAGATGATTGTCATTTGTAGGCAAAGTTATATTATTGCTATGATTCATCCTGTATTAACAATGAAGATGTTCATTTAAAATATTATGAAAATTATTCATTTATAATAAACCAATAATTGTAATTTTATTAAAGAGATAAGTTTTTAAAAGTATAAGCATATTTTCTTTGATAAACAAATTGTTGAATTTGGAAGTTGCTGAACAATTTTACTAAAAAAATCAGGTGTTCAAATCTATCTTTGTTAAAAAAAATGATCACAATGTATGTGCCGATAGTTTTTAAAAGCTTGTGTATTTCTGAAGTTCTCAGGCGTGCAACAGTTTTAAAAATCAACTTCAATACTGCACGATCATCTCATGTATATTTCCTCTTTTTTTTTTCTAGAAGAATATTTCATATATCATATTTAATATTCCGACCATATAATGTACCTTCTTTTTATGTTCTGTTCTGATATGATTTGTTAATATATGACAGGAAAATTTAGTGCTCCTAACAACCAATGCCTCCCACTCACATATTGGTCCCATATGCAGCCACGGGTAGACACAGGAATTCTATCAGACAGGAATAAGAATCGAGTTCAAACTCATTTACTAATCGGATACTAGATAAAAAACAATCAACATAATAAAAAACAATAAAATAGCATACTATTACATAATAAAACAACAAAACAATATCATTAAATATTAAAAAACAATAAAGTTGGTCGGAACCTGTAAATTTCTATAAAATTTCTCATTAACAGTGCTTTTGAATTAGTCTGGCTTACTTTCCAATTTTAGGGAGGGACAAAACAATTTTCAGAGAGGGGCAAAGTGGTACCGGACCCGTATTTTTCCACTGAATTTCAAAATCCAGGAGGAGGTGGTTGCTCCTTCCTGACTCAAGGTGGGTCCGCCCATATATGCAGCGAGATCCAGTGAAATACGGAGGCAGTGCAACTGCACTATATTACTACTAAAAAGGTTCACCATCCATGGAGAAAGGTGTTAGTAAAGAATGTCGAGGCATGGGGAATATCTAGTCCATTCCACAATGGGTCAATTAAATTAGAGAGGAAGAATCAACAAATTGGTCACTAACGCAATAAAAGTTCCAAGGAACAATGTTACATAGGTAAATATTATTTTTTGTAGTTCACTCAATAAGAACCGATAAATTATAAGTATATTTTTTTAGTTCACTTAATAAGAACCGTTAGTCCGTCACAGAAGATGGCCGACTAAGCTTGATCTAAAAATTATCACGTTTTCAATTCTTAATTCATTTCTGTAGTTAATATGAAAATATGGATGTCGGTAGTTCAAAAAATAGGAGAAAGAAAAAAAAATATATATATAAGTTCATGGCAAGGCCACCAATGGGTCACTTTTGTGGAGATGGGCGCTCTATGTTCACACATCGCCACATTCTCTGCCAAATTGGAATTCAAATTCTTTGGGTCCTGGCAAATTCCAGATGGCTATTTAAAAAACAAAAAAGAAGAAGAAGAGGGAATTTCATGTAAGCCACCCTTGCATGTTTAATTTTAGTGGAGCTTGCTAAACTAAACCATTTTTTACTGTATGAATTCAAATAAAGAAATGTTTATAGGTAAGCCATCTAAATTAAGTTAGACTCCTAACTAAGAATAATAGTGTCCGGCAGATATATAAATAAGGGTTAAACTTTATAAGGACAGATATATAAATAAGGGTTAAACTTTATAAGGACGACTAAGTCATGAGTCCAGCCATTCAAGGTCTACGATACGGAAATATATCTGATGTGATTCCAATGGAATAACAGGGTCATGTTATTCCGATCCCAGCCATTAAACTTCGTTGAGATTCGTGTATGAAAAAGTTTCATCATTGAGATTCGCGTATGGAAAACTTTGAATGGTTGAGATCGGAATAACAGGACCCTGATATTCCATTGGAATCACAGCAGATTTATTTCCCTACGATACAACAAGTATGAATTCGTTTTGAGATTAATGAAGCCGAGTAGTTAACACTTTCAAAATTGTAAAGAGGAGGGACCTATACAGTGTCTACCAAAAGTTGTAGTATTCCAACATTAATAAGCAACACTAAAATGATGACAGTATGCCAAAGTTCAAAAATACATTAAAAATAGATATGCAAAATTAGTTTAGTAAAACGTCAAGGTATGCAAAATTTGTCAATTGTAAAACTTTTTTTTTTCTCTTATACAAGTAAAATATTAATAAAAACAAGAATAGTACATGAGATGCTGGTTACCTATTTCCAGCCCCTTTGATGTTTATGCCAATATTTCTAACTAGTTCTTCTAGAATTCTATCTTTCTCCCTTCATAATTCTCCATCATCAGCCCGTTTGGAATTTCTGAAAAGCCATCCACAACAAAAACAAAGAAGCAAGAATTAATTTTTTTTAATTAAAAAGCTATCCTGGCACACCTCTGAATATCTAGTAGGATACAAAAAATTAACCAAAATCTGTGGTGCAGTATAGGCATTTAGTGTGAAACCAACTAAGTTTGAAACAAAACTTAAACTTTCTATGGTCTTAGGATATTTTAATTCATGGAAACAAGATTGCAAGTTTTTTAGTTGTACCCAATAGAATTGCAATAATTGGTTAGATCATGGCAAAGAGCCTTGCCAACACCTCCTACTTGTATTGACCCTCCTTTTATCCTCTCAGATAGCTGAAAAAAATAAAACATCTGTTTAGAGAATGTCGCAAACACACACACAAACAGGAAGGGGGGGGGGTGCGAGAGTACCTCATCTTCTGTTTCCTCCAATAACCTGTATGATAAAGAACAATATAAAACACAAGTATATATAACTAAATAATAAGCCACATTATGATACTGAGCTAAGGTCTCAGACTGGTATTTAGTGGTACCTGGCATAACCTGTATTGGCTTCTTAATTGTGCGATAAACTCAAATCTGATTCAATCGAGCCTCGACCATGTATAGTTAGTCCTAGATTTATGATTACTATAATTTTTCAAGCAGTCTACCCTTGATTACCTAAGTCCATTTAGCCAATTCGTAAGGTCAGATGAAGTTAGTTCAATGTTTTGGCAACACCAAAATATTTAGTGCTTAAAGTACTTGATGGAAATAATATATCAATCTTCAGAGTAGCTGAAGAGAGAAATACTACAGAAAAGACAGAAAAACAAGGAGTAACCTGCCACAGAATGAAGAGATGGCCTTTGAATGTGCTTTTGCTGCTTGCTTGTCTACAAAAAACATAGAAAACAGAAGTTTGGTTTCAACTCAACAAGGTAAAAACTAAATAAAAGATTGCAATACAAGCCAGGCCGCTTTGGTATCAGCTCAGTTCGGTAGAAGCCAATTGGTGTTTTTAGTCAGGCCAGAAGTTGATGCTTGCTCAAAAGCCTAAATACTTTTGACTGGCGATCCCATTACAAACACAGTAAAATAATGGTGCTGGTTGATTGAAACAGGAGGTATGGTATTACCAGTTTTGAGATTGTCCCAGTTTCTGACTTTGATCCATCCTTCTTTGCCAGAATCAAGCTGAAAAGTAAGAACAATGTGAGTTAATTCAAGCTGAATGGAAGATTAGCTGGATTGATTTAGAACAATTTAATTTAATTTAGGCAAATTGGGTCATATTGAGGATTTACTTTACAAGCAACTTAACCTGCAGTTAGTGCGTTTTAGGAATTGTTTGCATTATGAGGGAACCGGTACCATATCGGTTTTGTTCATTCTGTACTAGCCAATGTTGATAACCCTTTTACTTTCTTACTGTTAGACAAAAGAAAAGGAAAAAAAAATACCTCCTCTAATGTATAATCTTGCATTTTATCACAGAGTCCATCAATAAGATCTATAACTCTAAGCTCACTGACTCTGCAGTAACAAATTACAAATTGGCAACAAAATCTTGTTAACTAAAAATAAGCATATTTATAAGCCAATATGATGCATCACTACAAAACAAAACAAAACATATATTGTATGCCCCTGCAAAATGAGAAATATTTCATATATACTGCAAAATATGGGAATTCTAAGCAACAATAACTTTCATCCGAAATATATTGACTCGTATTTGTCTTTTAATTTGCTAACCTGTAATCTATGACTTTCCCTTCACGTTGGCCTTTAGAATTCAATCGGTAACGCATGTCCAAGTCATTTTTTGGTTTCTCCTACAACATAAATTAAACATAGGAAAAAAATAAATAAATAGAAAATTACAATAAGTTAATGGAGACTATACAAGTTGATCAGATCTTTAATAAAATACTTTGAAAAAAGAAATATCCTCCAATTTCCATATCTTTTTCTCTATTTTTTGTGATTGTCACTCAACTAGTATGGAAACAGAACTTAAATAGACAATTTGAATTCTTAAAAGAGTACATTTCAGGTCTATTATGGTACATTATTACAGTATTATCTCACAACCCTACTTTATAATGGAAACCAGTATCAGATAGCAGGAATTGAAGAAACTCACATTGGAAAGGCCGATTTCAAGCTCACCCTGTGAGAAAATCATGGACAAATCAGATCAGATGCGCAATTTAATAACGAAATCAATAATCTCTAACCTAAATTGACAAAAGAAAAAACTTCACAAAATCGGTTTGACTAAAGAATTTGAGGAGAAAGGGTGAAAGCGTACAGCGACGGCTTTGCAAGCTCCGCACTTGTCATCAATGGAAGAGACGACTGGAGCGAAGGTCATAGTTGTCAGTACCAAAATCCACAAAACGGATCTAAGGTTTCCATTTTTCTCTTTCGTCTCCATTAGTTGTTTCAGTACCAAACTACCAATCGACTCCAAGATCTAAATGGCGAGCGCTGGAGCGGGGAGCTGGAAACAATTGGATCGGGTTTAAATGCGAGATAAACCCGAGTGTAGATTAAAGCCTTTCCCTGATCCAATAATGGGCCAGAAAATCAGCATGTGGAACTCCCACTGTTGGACTTGGGCCTCAACATATATTAGTAAATTACATCAGGCAGTGGGCTATTTTTTTTCTGCTTTAAGGGACAATATAGTTGATTCAAACCACTTTGTCTAGTTGGCTTAGTGGGCTCAATGGGCTTACATGTCTTATGCTATTGGATTAGAGGATACGGGCTCCTGTTCCTATTATATAGCTGCTGTTAACGAGAAAGGATTGGGTCTGATGCCTATCAGACCTACTTTTATGTTCAATGAGCTCCATGACCGTCCGATTTATTTTAAAATCTGTGCGTACAAAAATCAAAGCTAATGAACATGAAATTTGAAGTATTGTGCACAAATCTTGAAACATATTGAACGGTGATTGAATCCGTCGAACCAAAATAGGTAGGACCAAAGTGAAAGGAACGAAACACCCGAGAACTGATTATAGATCTGTCCTTGGAGAAGGCAGCAACAACAATAGAACACCGATTATTGAACAGAATTAATATTGAGACAAAACAAGCTGGCATTGTACAATCTTGCAACAGTACTGTTGCTGTCTGACTTTATCATAGCTTAATTTATGTTACAGAATGCTTATTTGTTTTTGTAATAAGAAGATGATTGATAATGGATATCAAGCACTTTCATTGGTTGTTCTATCTAACTCAACCAATGTGTCAGCAGAGGTATCAGATGACCCTGGAATAGCTTTCTAATAAATCTAATAAATGATTTTTTTTTCTTCTTTTCTTGGTGATACATGTTACAAGGATGTAGATGATCTTTCTGAGTAATTTGGTGACAAATAGATTTGGTGATAAATTTGTAGGTCGGAACATATACCAGCAAGGAATAGGGTTTTGTCCAAGGGCTCTAGATAAAATTTATCTTAAGTCCGGTTTAAACCGTCCAATTTGCTTCAAGTTTGAGTAAACAATTTAAAACTTAATAAATTTAGATGGTCCGTAAATCTAAACTATATGTACAAATTTTGACATCAATTCGACAATTTAGACCTAACTTCAAATAAAATTTTGTGTAAAGTCCTTTAGATACAAAAAAAAAACCCAAAAAAAATGCCACTAACTAATTACACTTTCATTCCAGTTGTACAATTATCCTCCGATAGATTCAATGTATTTTTTTAAAAATCTTTGCTAAAACTGCAAAGTCGTGAGAGGGAGAATTGAACTCTTGATTTTTAAATTACCAGCAATTAGAACACTTTCTTCTAACTAGCTGTGCTACAACTTCTTTCTCTCAGGAGAAAGATCCAATGTCATTCTGTATTAATAAAATTGGAATAGTTCAAATTTTTCTCACTAGAAAATTCTAGCAGGATGCAGAACATTCAATTTTAATTGGAAGGCTAATGGGACATCATGCTATTATTATTCTGTCATCCCCAATTATAACAGCAGGTATGGACCTCACTAATTAGTGCTTTTGAAAAGAAAAAAATGATTTATATATATATATATATATATATATAGGTTTTGGCTAATATGCTACGCGTAGCTAAGAGACCTCCGTGCTACGGCTCAAAATTTGAATTTTCAAAATCCTAACGGTTGATCCAAACCGTTAGATATGTTCTACATATTGAAATGTACTTGGAGACCAAATTTTATATTTTTTGGATTTTTTTTACTATTTATTAAGCCACTTTGAAAATCGCTGATCCAACGGTGGCTTAACCAAACAGTGAAACCGTTGGATCAGCGATTTTCAAAGTGGCTTAATAAATAGTAAAAAAATTCCAAAAAATGTAAAATTTGGTCTCCAAGCACATTTCAATATGTAGAACACATCTAACGGTTCGGATCGACCATTAGAATTTTGAAAACACAAATTTTGAGCCGTAGCACGGAGGGGCTCTTAGCTACGCGTAGCACCGTAGCCCGGTCCTATATATATATATTTTGCATTTCCTAAGATTTTTAACGTTTATTTGTTGGTAAAACTAATGATATATTAATTGCATTATAATGGATAAATGATACTGATATGATTTAACTAGAAGTGTCAATGGCACTCTTTTATCCGTTTATCCGATCCGTATCGTATTCAAAAATACGAATAAGAGCAAGATTATTTTTTGTTAACTTATCGGATACGAATATTTTAGATGCAAGAAAGAGGAGACGGAAGGCATCTCTTTTCACAGAGAAAAAAATTATTTACGCCGACAAAAGAGTGCCATACCAACCCGGATCCAGTAAGGTTAAAGCCCATATAAGAAACCGAAAACAGCCTACAATTCCGAACAGTTTTTTCAATTTTGAAAACAAATCAGCACAAGTAAGCCCATTAAAGCCTGCCTGCTCTGCTTATAGCCTCGTGAAATATGGGAAATTATAAATTCGTATAGATTCTCCTCTCCTTGAGCGATGCATATTCATAATTACATACTGTATGTTAATATATTATCCAAATTTCTAGCATAGGCAAAGATTTTACCTTGCATACCATAAAGTAGGTCAAGTTAACAATATTTTCATTTCCAAATTCCAAGGAGAAAGAAATACAGAGAGAAGCTTCAACTATGGTTTCTTCTCATCTTTTTATGAGTTCTCCAAAATTATCTCACATGGAGCTCTTCATACAATCATACTAAATAAAACATGATAAGATTGTACAATATCAATATCAAGTTAATATTATTTTTTTCTCCTTTCTTTCCATATTCAATTTTGTAATTATTTTAGACCGAATGAAATATGTTGAGCATGGGACCAGTGCGGCCCCAAGTCAGAGTGTGCTACGCTTATTCAAATATTGTTGGACCAACATTCCTTACAAATATATTTAGCGTTTTCAATTATTTACAATCCTAAAAAATATCGCCACCATCGGATTGTTCGCTAGGGTTTGGTCTTTATATAACCCTAGTAGACGGTCTTTTAAGTTATCCATCCTCTAATACAAAATTGCGCCACCCTTCTTTTCTCTCTATTTTTTTTCCTCTTCATAATTTTTTTTGGTAGGATGGATCATCTTGCATTACAGAATACTATTTTTTTGCTCAGGTTTAATACAATTAATTCTTGGCTTCCATGTAGTCTTATATATGTATTCTAATTGATTTTCCTTACAAGTAATTATTTTTTCTCAAATATTGCTAAACAGGCTACTCAGTGCTATATGGATGTAGTATCAGGCAACACTATATCAATCAGCATCAACTTGGGTAAATTCTGAGTTTGAAAGTATAAACACTAAGGTCTTGTTCGGCCGCTCCACTGTTCCTGCGGGAAAAAAAAAATTCTTTCCCACGTGAACATTAATTTTTAGTTCAATTCCCGCGCCCATGCCCATTTCCAATGGTCTGCCGAATAGGCCCTAAATATAAGTATACTATTTATCTCATATTTGCCTCTATAGTTTTTATTATTATTCTAATAACAATTATTAAACAACCAAAAGCTAGATATGCTTACAAATTAAAACAAGAGGCAAGAACGTAAAAGATCATCTGATAAAACAGTGACCGATACCAGCGGGAATTGATCGTTATGTATGTGCCTTTTGATTCATTAATTGGTACGAAATCAATTTTTTGAGGTAAAATCCTTTAAATTTCGATCTCCTACCAATCAAGGGCTGTTATTAGCATGTATCGCTCAGTACCTGATGGTATCGGCTGCTGTTTTATTCGGTGAAATTTTTGCTTTTTTGTCCTTGTTTGATTAATTGGTGTTTTTTTTTCATTTTGATGCATAACTTTTATAAATTATAAAAATATATCTACAAGCTTAATTATTTTTTTTTGTAATAGTATTATCTGCGATTGCATGTGTGTCTAATAAAGAGTGGGTAGTTTGATGGGCATCTGTTTTTTTTATATATATAATGTTGGAAGGGATTTGCACTGTTCATTCAGTGCTGTCACCTTTTCAGCCATTCGATTTGTATCCAACGGTTCTCCAGCGATTTGAGTCTCTTGTGTTGACATCTGTTTCTTTTTTCTTTTGTTATGACACCTGTTTATAATATATCAAATTCAGTTCGATGTTAGGTTACAGTCATCGGATATATGCATCAAGATTTGTGTGTACTTAATCCGAATGATTTTAAAGTTGTCCGCTCGAATTTTAATGCGAATCAGAACGAATTTTGATCTGATGCCCATCAAACCACCCCGATTCAATTTATTAAATAATAATGTGACTATATTTCTTCTCGTGTAACAATGCTAGGGGAACTTTTTTACAACAGCCCGATGGATCACTAAATATGCTGAAGTAAATATTATGCTATGTTTGTTTTGTGAAGACTTACATATGGAGGCAAGAAAAGTTCAGGAAACAGTGGTGCAGCTGATTAATGAGGCAATAATTGGAAGTGAACATACATGCCATGCAAGGAAAGGATTGACATCTCGATCGGTCTAATATTGCGCAACACTTGTATTATTTTTAGTGATAGAACCAGAATATCTTCACTGTTTCTTTTCTCCCTGTTTTTTTACTGGGTAATGCTAGGACCAGTATCTTCTCTGCGGAGCTGATCGGACAGCCTAGATTTACTCTCAACCGGTGAGTGCTCGGATGATGGAGGGGGAGTATTAATTTTGCTTTGAGATTTGTGCCAAAATCTTATTTGGTCCGTTCATTTCGATCAAAATGAATGGACCAGATTAAAAGAACCGCACCTGCAGAGCTCCGCAGATGATGTGATTCTAGTAATACTAATGCAAATTGCTGATTGCAAGCAAGTATTTTTCGGTCGTAGAGACTGATTTGATATGTTCATTTTTTTTTTTTGTTATAATTCTCTTGCTCCTGTTTGAATTTAGTAGTACTTATTTTGGCCTTGCTATCACTGGCAGTAGAAAAGATGAGCATCTTCTCTTTTACAAAAGATGATATTTGTCTTTGCTTTAACATTAAAAAAAAATTATGTGCACAAATTTTCTTTTGATGTATTTTAAAGTGTTTTTGGTTGTAGATTTAAATGTCCTTCATCTATTAATATAAAAAGTTTTCTTTGTGTAATTTGGATTTAAATATCTAATTAAGTTGATATATATTAAGTACTCAAAAAGAAATGCATGAAGGGAGTCGAACAAAAACTAAACTCTGAATTGATATAAATCCATGGGAAATGATAACCCTGAAAAAGGGCACAAAGCGAACTATAAGGCCGATTAGGTTAGATGTATGTTTGTTATATAACTACGGAGATAATCTCACATCTAATATTTAGGAAGTTGATATCAGTACCCGCGCTACAGTACCCGCATTGTATCTGCACTGTATCCACACCATAACTTCCATAACTGCCATAACAACTTGGGGGACCGCAAAAACTCCAGAACTGAATTTTTTTCCAAAGTATTAATATCTATACATGGAAGTATTTATACCTATACGGAAGTATTTATATTTATGAGATAAATAACTATTACGTCAATAATTATTTCTCCATCTAAATTTCTCAAAAGTACATGCACCATAAATGCATGGTGAGGACTACTCAAACTAGATGAGAGACCATACACGTCATTTTAGAGGTGGGTTTTTTTTTTCTCCGTTTATTTTCGTCCATATTTCTGACGATCTATGAGGAATTTTACAAATCTAAAACCACTAATGTTTTCTACGCAATTTTCTCTTTCAAATGAGATCCATGATGGCGTAATTTCAAGCTCGTCGTCACACAAGTATTTATACCTACACTTGCAGTATTTTTTACATATGACACTGGATGATATTTGAAAGTATTAACATCAAGTATTTCAAATTTTTATACCTATGCATTGTAGTATATATATCTGTTGGGTTATCGCGGGTCCAAACCGTTGATTAACTTAAGATGCGGAAAGAACGTAAAACAAAATTTTTCTACTTCTATCTTAAGTCAAGGATTAAACGAGGTATATCAGAATACTTTCCAAGGTTATCCACCTTCAGTATTTTTTGGCATCAAAATCCGATTTAATCCTTTTACAAATCTACTCCATAATTGATTTCTAAAGCTTTAATCTACTTACAAATTAAATAGATTAATATAACATATTTATACCTTGATCCAAATTCCAATTGGATTGCAGTTTGACTCACAACGGGAGCACTAGACGTCTGATGCCTTTATTAGTCGTCCATCGGGAACCACCAGAGCGCTGGCTTTTTACTACCAGAAATACTGACCAGCGGGATTCGCAAAAATACTATTCACGAGAGGCGTGAAAACACTATTCATGACAACCGTAAAAACACTATTCACCACTCGCAAGATTATACGTGGATTACGTATATCTTTCTCTTCTAACCCAACACTGTTTGGGAGAGAAAAACCGAAAGTTATAAAACACTGATTATCAGATCGATCAAACTTTGATCGGATTTTGGAATGACTTAAACTCTACCCCTACCCCTCTATTTATAGGCATTTGAAATGACCTAAAAGACCAAAATACCCCTAGGGAGGTCACCATAGGGTGAAAAGACACAAATACCCTTGGTTCAAATCCCAAAATGATTTGAATAGTTTTGGGCTTTGACTTTGGGCTTTGACTTTGAGTTTTGGGCTTTTTTTTATTAAAAATCAATTTATTTAACTTAGGCCCAAAATTCAAATGGGCTTTGAACCCAAAATATTAATTCATGATTAATATGTATAATCCATGTTATAACCGATCTGATCAGTTATAACTTCTTGCGACTGTTGTTGAGATAGTTTTTACAAACGTGTCGTACACGCTTATAAATCAAGGTCGAGGTTCCTCGGCTGGATAGCTTGACCCCTTCATGCGGGATGGTCTTGGGCAGGCGAGTTTGGCCGGTGCTACCATAGTGGGGATTGCCTGTGGTCTATCGAGGGACCGACTAGTCACGAAGGGCCTCTGGACGGTCAACATTGGTGGGAAGGACGACATAGGAGTAGAATTATAATAGGAACCCGGAGCCCCTGGGGTGTATGGTCCGGGCGGGGTGTTGTAGACAAATGGAGGTTCCATAGGGGAATAAGGTGAGTAGAGGAATGGTCCCCCAAAATAGTATGTGATAAGTTGTGGCTGTGGGGCCCTTATCGATATAGGAACCCTTCCTGCAACGGACGTTGGCGGTATGACCACCGGAGCAGGCCACGGCATGGAAGTGAAGTTCGGCAGGGGTGCTGAAGGACGGGGCGAAATGTTAGAATTCGCGGTCGTAATCTTTAGCGGCGTGATGGGGGTTGTCAGCGACATTCCTCCTATGACCCTAGCAGGGTCGTTCACTTGTTCCAACACGAAGTCATGTTGGAGGTTTCCGCCCGGGGGTGTGGTCTCGAATCCCGGCAGCAAGGTGTTGTGCGTCTGTGAAAGATCCATCTAGTTCCGTAGTCTCTAAGTCTGGTGGCCCCACGGTGGTTGATACGTGCTATCTGGAGTGGATAGCCCGTATGTTGGAAATAAACTGGTTGGACTAAATCTCTCCCTATCTCGGTCGATAGGTCGAGATGGTGCAGAAGACTGAATCTTTCCTTATCTCGATCGATAAGTCGAGATGGTGAAGGGCCAAGACTTACTACGGGATGCAAGCCGACTTGATGAAGAAATTGGGAGGAGGATGTGAGATATTCTAACTCTTCCCTATCGATATCTCTCTTAGTGTAGGTTTGGTTGATAGAAAATTTGATCCCCTTCTCAGGAAAATCTCAGGTTTTTTATACCCCTATCTTTAACTGTTCCCGCACGGTTTTAGTAAGAGGACGTGGGAACAGTTATGAGATTGTGGGTATGGGTATGGTTATGGAGATCGTGCAACGGTTATCCCGCTTATATCGGTTCATGCCGGTATGTCGGCGTACCGAGCTCAAGTATGGGCTTCGGCTTGATTGTTTAATTGGGCTTGTCTTCCATATTCTGGGGTGGCCTGCTAATAGCAAGATCCAAGTTCCAAATGTTATTTAAGCCAAAATGTAATTTAGGGCCTGTGTAACATGCCATATCAAATTGAATATGTTTAAGCTTGTCATCTTTATGACATTTATATTAATTACACCTTTTATAATTAATCATAAATATCTTATTATTAATTATAACTATCTATAATTAATTATAAGATTCTCTGATAAGTTTTCTTTACAGTGTGACCCAATAGGATATGTATTATGTTGGTAAATAGAATTAAAACAATTTTAACTTCTATAATCATAGGAGACATCTGACATCTACACTATGACCATCTGTGTACTATACAATACCACGATCTAGTAAACTATTTTAGTCGTGTTAATTCTTATGTCTCGCAGTATCATATCAGTTTCACGGTAGGTGTGTGTCATCCTTTCAAACTTAATCTTTTTCCGATCTTGAGCAGATTATCAAATATAATTACTCTTGTAATTATACTGCATGCAGATAATTTTACTCTATCAAAGGGCCCAGTGATACCGTAACTCGTATAGAGATACGAGGGACAATAGTACTTTTGGTAGACCATCACTACCTCAGCTAAGCTATGTATACCGAAAAGCTACCGTTATGACTGCGTTTTACCGACAGTGTTAGATAACAATCACACATACACATCTCTTTATAGGAAAGATGAATACCTCATACTTTAGAACTTACCACTGAATGAAAACATTAATGACACATACACAATTTCATTGAATGTTTCATTCGAGATCTGTCAAATATCATATTCCTAGAACATGTATCTATGTGATTAAAATGACATCTCATGTCAATGGTCTGTAAAACTTGACCATATTTTAATCCACATTCTAACATTGTAATGGTAAATTAGTGTTCCTGCCAATTACCTCGGTTAGAGACTTTTAAGAGTATTTATTATATATATTATGAAGCTCTACAATTTCAAGTCATGAACTCGAAATGATTCATAAATTCAATAATACTCAAGAAACAAAATGACAGTTTATTAATCACTCAATTCATGAACAAAACTTTATGATAATTTATCGTATTATTGACTTCTAGATTATTACAAACTAACAATATCTATGTGGTCAACCTATTTTTGTTAGAGAAATGTGACAAGTGTTTTTTATATATGAATATATTACACTAAATAACATATGAAAGTATTAATATCAAGTAATACAAGAATTTATATTTATGCACTAAAGTATTTACATCCATGTAGTCAACTATGTTTGTTAGAAGAAGATTGACACGGGATGATTGGGGAAGGTTGATGCATGCATGCGGGGTCCCCACTACATTTGAGGAAGGTTGACGCGGGGACTATTGAATACTGAAAAAAAGAGTGATCATATCAAGTGACGCACACAAGTATTAATATCTTATTTTGTAAGTATTAATTTATTATCTTGCAAGTATTTATATTTATAAAGGCTGACGCTGGACGAGTGTGAGAACTGAAAAGGGGGGGACCAAGTAATTAGTGGGGACCATAACACTTCATGCTTTTAATGTACAGTGCGGGTACTGTAGCGCGGGGATGAAAATTAATTATTCTAATATTTAAGCTGAGATTCTCAAATCATCAAAATTAGCATGTACCATTTAAGTAATATTTTTGCACTTTCAAAAATTTATTCCTACTCTGTGTGTGGTTTTCCGTATTTTTAATCAATTCAGATCACATTTATGGTTCTTAAAAATCACCAAAACATGCACACAACCTCTAAGTTAGGTCTTTACATGTTTACAAATTAAGCTGTGTTAATTCAAATAGATTCAACAAATATTACACATAAAATTGAACTATAATTAATGTATTTATAATTCGTGTGTGCTGTGCGTGTTGTATACTAATTTAGTTCATATTTATGACCTTAAATTTAAGTTATTTACACCGAACATGCTGTGAATATATTAAAACAGAATTTATTTGCGTACTTATCTCGGTTTTCAAAGCTCAAGATGTTATTTATATTAAATATTTTTTTTTAAACTGTTACTATTTTATTAAATAGGTAAAAAAATTACTGTTTTCACAAAATTCTGAATCATACAAAACCAGATGTTTTGTTTAGATAGTAAAAAGGAATTTTGAAAACAAAAATCAGAGATAAGTGCTTCAGAAATAAATGTATCTTTAGAAATTGTTCCTTTTAAGGAATCGGTGAGTCCACTTGGAGACATGAAGTACAAGCAAGCGAATTCGTATCACCTAAAGGTAACATAATATTTCTGTTTAATCTTGACGGTTCAATTAAAATCCACACAATTATTAAAGCAATCCAATGCATTGCATCTCAAACCGAATTGATCTGGATTTCGATCAAACGGATGTGATCCGAACAAAAATATTCTGTTACCTCAGAGGATATGGCTTTAAATGAAAACATAAGGGAATTAATTAATTATTTCATTAAAAAAATAAAACGCAGGCAATAAAGTAAGATACATTTATTTATTTCCAAACGCACACCACGCAAATCAGAAGCAAAATTATAGCACATTTCAGTTCCAACACATAAAAACTGATATCTTATTTTATACATAATTTTGATGCTAATTAATTTGAGGTATAGCGTTTGATGAGTTCTTCGACTGTGGTGTACTTGACTTCTGGATAAAGCTCCGTTGCCTCAACACCGAAAGAAGGTTCGATCTTGAAATTGGTGTGATCTCCCTTTATAAACACCGAGTGATTGATCGACAAAACTATATTTACAGGAACTGGCGACTCTGAAATTACAAAATCAACATATATACAATTAGATATAATAAGCATGCATGAAGACATGAATATGAATTAAATTGAAAAAAAGGGGAAGACATGCATAACCTTGGATCTGCTTCAAGAGCTGTTCTTCAGTCACATATATACGCTCCAATTTCTTTCCAGTTATCTTCTCATACAATGACACCAAGTCGTTTTTGGTGATTGTATTTGCTGCTGGTTGCAAGTACAGAATCTTGTTCAAGGTACGCGGGTCGTCCGCTGCCTTGATCGTGTACGTACCGTAATCAGCTTCATCAACAAACACCGCCGGAGTATTTCCATCTCCTAAGATAATAATCTTATCGGTAGGCGGCGCTAGTTGACCCAAAGTAGGAAGGTAGTAGCCGGCAAAATAGGCACCTACCACGTAAGTGTACGGTATCCCCTCGGCCTCTATGGCACGTCGGATCGATGCCTTCAATGCAAATATTGACTTGGCGGGTTCCACTGCATGCACCCGGTCTACGTCATTGCCGAACTCCGATGGAAAGAATCTCTGCATGTTTATAGTTAGGCACATTGCTCAAAAACTACTAAATAATTATATAATAGCTTAATTAGTTCAAATAAATTTTGTATATTATTTTTACCTTGACATTGCCAGCTTCCTTGATTGCGGCGATGATGTTTGCTTGATCAGCTATCTGAAGGGCACCAACTGTTGATATGACAACATCGACGGCCTTGATTGCATTTACCAAGCTCTCATGGTCATACAAGTCGCCCTGCTCGTCATTTAATTTCAGCACATAATTATTTAGCAATTTTCCTTTGCTTAAATCAGAAGGAAAAATAAGGTGAAATTATATATATATATATAACAAAAAAAAATTAACCTTGACAAGAGTGACACCAGAGTCTTTGAAGCTCTCCAGCAACTTGGCCTTGGCAGGATCGGCCGGTGCGAGGTCGCGAACCAGCGCAAATGTGGGGTGGCCCAACCGGGCACTTGCGGATACCACAGATTTTCCAATGTAACCGGTACCGCCGATGATCAAGATTTTGGACTTGTCAGATGCAGATGCCATGTTGTTTGTACTGAGAGAGGAACTTGCTAATTTTGTGAAAGACAGAGATGAGTCTGGTCTTTTTATAAGATATTGACCACTACCAACTTTTCAAAAAAAAAAAAAAAAAGTCTTTTTGTCAGAAATGGGATCTATGAATTAAGGTGACCTGTGGCTGTTGGTGAGTGACGCGGAAATAAATCTGCTGCGATTCTTTAGAATCGCAGAATTTTGTTTGTCTTGACCATTTATTTTTTGAACTGTATGAATCTCAAAGCAGTTAATTTTTATGTACGAATCTCAAAATTAATAAATAGTTTGATTTGAACAAGCAGAATCCCGGTGATTCCAAAGAATCGCAGCAGATTTGTTTCCGAGTGACGCTTATGAGTTGATGACGACATATCGATCGATCAAGAGATTAATAATTAATTGAATGAAAACTGGAATGTTGGTAATCGGTTGTTTGCTTGTCTTTCATTGTACCTGGACGTAATTAGTGGTGGGTGCATGACTGAGTGAAAGCGTCCCAATACAACGCATGGTTAATATATACTGATTAATTACTACCTGGACGTAATTTATTGACCGAATGAATTCTCTAGAAGCATCTTGCACTCTCTCTTCCAAGTAATGATCAGCTATTACCATTTTTTTAATATTCTTCAATTACGGATATTAAAAAATCGAAAGTCATAAATAATACTAGTAATAATTTAATAATTATATATCCCTCCAGCACGATTTTTTTATAGTAATTCCATCATGTATTTTAAGCACCTGTGTAGATTTTAATGTGAGAAATGACTGGGAACACTACGGATCGATTCAAACTAATACATGATTTACATGCATGCACTTCGTAGATTAAAAATATAACAGAATTCATATTTAATAATAAAACAAATATATTACTATATAAGGTTCGACTATAACAAACACCAATCATGATCAAAATTTATTTATCAACAACTTCACAAATTTAAATTTATATAGCGTTGACATTTAATAAGAAAGAATACACAAGTTCTTATATATCTAATTTTATCCAGTCAAGTATGTGAACCTTGTACACATTTAATTTGTACTAAGTTCACACTTCTTACCATTTCACATATCAAAATTATTGGTCTGAAGCCACATCAATATATATTCGTATTATCAAGACATAGCCGACGGGAGCATGGAGATATAAAATATTTATATAATAGTTATATTTTGAATTTAGAAGCTTCACTTGCAACAAATAACAAACAAATATGAATGAATCTAAAAAGAGACAAATATAAGTAATCAACTGTTTCATATGGAATCAAATTCCATTAACAATAGGCAGAAGTTGAAGAGAAATTGCAGAGGATCCGAGGCTGAATTAATCAATTAAAGGAATCAGACAGACAGGAGACAGGTGCTAGTGCGATCCATCCATTTCATGGAAACAAATCTGCTGCGATTCAATCGCAGGTCCGTACTTGTCCACATCAAATCATTTATTTTTTTTAGAATCGTACATAAAAATTAACTGCTTTGAGATTCGTGCATTTAAAAAAAATGAATAATTTGATCTAGAGTTGTAAATGAGTTGATTCGGGCCGAGCTGGGCCTTAGCTCAGCTCATTAGTTCTGAACCGAGCTATTAGCGAGTCAGCTCGTTAACAGCTCGCGAGCTAAAATCTCAGCTCAAACTCGTGACGAGTCAGCTCGCGAGCCAGCTCACGAGTCACGAGCTGACTCACTGGGTTTGGTTAGACCTTGTTTTAAGAAGAAAATTAATTTTACAAACATTTTTGAACCAAGCTGGACCAAGCTTAATTGATAGTATAAAATACACATAAATTCATACAAATTCACAAATTGATGCCTAGCCGAGCTAGCTCATGAGCTGGTGAGCAAGCTAAGGCCTTAGCTCAGCTCGTTAATTTTGGTCCGAGCTGTTAAAGAGCCAGCTCGTTAGCAGCTCGGTCCACTATCGAACGAGCTGTTACCGATCGAGCCAGATGTGAGTCACGAGTGAGCCACGAGCTACAAGCTTTTTGGACAGCCCTAGTTTGATCTGAAAAAGCAGGATCCTGCGATTCCAAAGAATCGCAGCAGATTTATTTCCCCATTTCATGCATATATATCTATCTCGTTTGGTGAAACAGCATCTCTGCATCATATATAGTGCAAGGTGGGCTCAATTTATTGTTGGGCTTTGTACGAATTGGGGCCTGCTTTCGATCCCAAAATAAGGTCGCCCAACAAATATTTTTCCGAAGAGAATTTTTTTTTTTTTTTTTTGTAGTTCGCAAATTAACATCTTTGAAGCGTAAATTTTGTATAAATTTGATCCGAAATGTTAAATCATGTCTATGTATTTCTACTCAACTAGAATCTAAAAAATTGTAATAATCTATAGGCAATTAATGTCTTCTTTTAGGGAACTATTATATTCATCATCAAGAGCTAGAGATCAGATATCCATCAGCTAATAATTAAGGATTTTCTAGTGAAACTAGCGAATTATGTGAGTTATCTTTTATAAATTTTCTGTAAAAAACAGACATTTTCCCTTCCAAATAGACATTTCTTCCTTTAAGTAATTTCAATTTTGTCTATATATCTTTCTTTAATTTTGTTCACCTAATTCTTATTAAAAATATAAATGGTAAAATTTCAAAACATATATAATAAATGGAAATCATCCATCAGGTGGGCTGATTTTTTTTGTACCACCTTAAACCCTAAACCCAACAGTGTCAGTCCTTTTGTACAGTGGTGGTGTATTTTGGACCTTAGGGGGTGCAAACGGATCGGATATGGATGGGATATGGGTAAAACCCATATCGGTATTTGCTTTTATTTTTCGGATACGGGTACAGATTGGATATCGGATAATATCGAACCCGTTTGCACCCTTAATTTTGGCAAGAAGTCACCGAGTAGCTTTGAACGAATATCAGTGAATACGGTACAGACCCGGGTTCGATTCCCAGCTGGTGCAATTTTTCATTTTTTTTCATATTCAGTCAGTACCAAAATCCACAAAGCGAATCTAAGGTTTCCATTTTTCTCTTTCGTCTCCATTAGTTGTTTCAGTACCAAACTGCCAATCGACTCTGAGATCTAAATGGCGAGTGCTGGAGCGGGGAGCTGGAAACAATTGGATCGGGTTTAAATGCGAGATAAACCCGAGTGTAGATTAAAGCCTTTCGCCGATCCAATAATGGACCAGCACTGTTGGACTTGGGCCTCAACATATATTAGTAAATTACATCTGACAATGGTAAACTAGCCTACTGAAAATGATTTTAGAATCTGGGCCATTTTTTTCTGCTTTAAGGGACAATATAGTTAATTCAAACTACTGTGTCTAGTTGGCTTAGTGGGCTCAATGGGCTTACATGTCTTATGCTATTGGATTAGAGGATACGGGCTCCTGTTCCTATTATACAGCTGTTATTAACATTATTTATCTATCTATGTCCCCGAAATTTTTATTAATAGAAACATAAAAAAAAATATTGACAATAGAGAAGCAGTTCTCGAAAATTCGATATCTAAGAAAAACGTGATGGTCAAGAAACGTTATAGACCACAACATCCTGATTAGTGAAATTAGATCACCGCTAATTAACGAAACTGTGCGAGAGAGAAAAAAAACGAAATGTTGTACTTGTACGTTCTCAACCATAACGTCCATATCTTTTTTTTTTAACGATATTTCGCTAATCAGATTTCGATTAATGGGACATTGTGGTCTATAACGTCCAGATAACGTATAGACCATCACGTTTTTCTTTGATATCGAATTTTCGAGAACTGTTTTCTATGATTGATTTTTTTTTTTTTCCTATTAATAAAAATTTCGGATCAGTCCTTGGAGAAGGCAACGAGCCAACAACAACAGTACAACACTGATTATTGAACAGAATTAATATTGAGACAAAACAAGCTGGCATTGTACAATCTTGCAACAGTACTGTTGCTGTCTGACTTTATTATAGCTTAATTTATGTTACAAAATGCTTATTTTTTTTATAATAAGAAGAAGATTGATAATGGATATCAAGCACTTGCTTTCATTGGTTGTTCTATCTTATCTCAACCAATGTGTCAGCAGAGGTATCAGATGACCCTGGAATAGCTTTAAAAAAAATTCTTCTTTTCTTGGTGATCTATCTAACAAGGATGTAGATGACATGCCTGAGTAATTTGGTGACAAATAGTTTTGGTGATAAATTTGTAGGCCGCAACATATACCAGCAAGGAATTGGGTTTTGTCCAAGCACTTTAGACAAGATTATATAAAGTCAGGTCTAAACTATCTGATCTGCGTCAAATTTGTGCAAATGGTTTAAAACTTAATAAATTTAGATGGTCTGTAAATCTAAACTATTTGTACAAATTTTGATACCAATTAGATAGTTTAGGCCTGACTTTGAATAAAATTTTGTGTAAAATCCTTTAGATAAAAAAAAACCCCACAAAATACATACCACTAGTTAATTATATTTCCATTCCAGTTGTACAATTATCCTCCGATAGATCCAATGTATTTCTTTTGAAATTTTTTACAGAAACTGCAAAATCGTGAGGAGAAAAATTGAACTCTCGATTTTTAAAAAACCAACAATTATAACACTTTTTCTACCTAGTTGTGCTACCTCTCTTTTCTCCGAAAAGAAAGATCCAATCATTTTGTATTAATAATTGGAATAGTTCAAAATTTTCTCACTAGAACATTCTAGCATGATGCAGAACATTCAATTTTAATTGGAAAGCTAATGGGACATGCAGCATGCTATTATTATTCTGTCATCGCCTATTATAACAGTAGGTATGGACCTCACTAATTAGTGCTTTTGAAAAGAAAAAAAAAAATTTTTTTTTTGCATTTCCTAGGATTTTTTAATGTTTATTAGTTGGTAAAATTAATGATATATTAATTGCATTATAATGGATAAATTATCCGAGTAGAACTAGGGTGCTCCTAAGTTCACCAAGTTTTTTTGTGAACTCAACTCTAAATTCTATCGGATTGACTTTAAACGACGAATCCAAACTGTTGAAATCCTTCTACTTTACGAGTGATGCGTCTACATATGAAAATTTTAAAATTTCGAATTAATTTAGTATAAAGTCAAGTGGTCAAAATTAGAAGGTATACAAATTAATTTTAATGCATTTATTTTTTGGAAGTCTTTTGACCACTTAACTCTATGCAAATTTAATTTTAACTTTTAAAATTTTCACATGTAGACGCATTACTCGTAAGAGAGAAGGATTTCAACGTTTTGGATTTGTCGTTTGAAATCAATCCGATAGGTTTTAGAGTTGAGTTCACAAATGTGTTTGGTGAACTTAGGAACACCCTAGTTCTACTCAAATTATCCATATATGATTTAACAAATTAAGTCGGTAGGTAAGTCCTAGTCAGCATATTATTGTGTTGTATTAATGTTTGCACTTAAATGTTGAGGCATGGCACAGCATGAATGATGAATAGGATAATTAATTTCTTAATAATTGAAGCCTGCTTTTGGATAACCTTTCTCATATAGTAAAATGTTGTTATTAACAAATACCAACAAGCTTGGTACAGTAGTGGGCCCCTTCTAGTTGCATCTGCAGGAGCCATGCATGGACATTTCTTGGCAGCATTAACTAACTATATATCTTCATAGTCCTTGTTTAATATATAACTAAAGCAATAATTAAAGTGTAAAATTACTTCTTCTTTTTTTGTTAAAAGTATTGAATTTACCATCTTCAAAACATTTAGTATATCTATCTTTCCAACTGACAAAAAATATGACACAGCAGATAAAGTTGTGTTATGTGTGTCAGTACCCATGTGTCCGACACGGGTACTGTATGATACGTGTGCTTTCAAGGCAAATTTTATATTAAATTTTTTTTTTTCTGAATGATATGGTCAAGATCTGTCAGAATATGGCCTTGTATACGCCAAGATTGCAAGACATTAATTATGTTAAAATATAATATAATAAATACTTTAATCATAGTTTGTAGAGGAATATTACAAAGAAGATGTGGTACGTTTTGGTTTTTTCTCCTCTCGTTTCGATTGCAAATAAATTTAGAGAATGTTATGCATGAGATTCAATGATTAGTGCAATTGACGGTATTTAATCGTGTTTATAAATATGACAATTAAGAAGAAGATTATGTAATAAAACTTGTTGTGTTAAATATTTAGAATGATATAAAAAAATTATTAAAATTTTATGTTTTACTATATTTTGCATTAGAACATCATCATCATCATTGTTATATAATCCACCATTTCAATATTCAAACTAATAGTTTTACTTCTTTTTTTCAAATAAAAAAGAATAACGGGGGGGGACACGTATCTTCTGCATTAACTCAAAAGAGAAATGGAGCCAATCCGACAGTCTGATTTTAATACAAGAGTCTTTTAATATTAGTACAGATCTAGCTTGCACAGATCTTAAAGTACATTTGATAGTTGGGATTTATTAAATGCAGAGGATACGCATTCGGGGGGGAGTAAAAATTTACTATAATTGGAGCTTGATTTACTTTTAGCCTATTCAATGTTTTAGCAAGAAAAATATTCTATTCACCTACTGATTTACTTTTATTATATGAAAATACTCTATTCACCTACTGATTTACTTTTTTTAATTTACAGAATTACTTTTATTATATGAAAAATACTCTATTCACCTACTGATTTACTTTTTTTTAATTTACAGAATTAATGAAAAGGCATTTGAATTTTTAGCAGAAAAATACTATATTCACCTACTGATTTACTTTTCTTTGAAACAGAGCACATCTTTTCTCTTTTTCACAGCAGTTTTCTAACCAATATTTCTCTTAAGGTTCTATAATTTAATTTGAGGCTGATATAATCGTACAGTTTTCATATTTCAAGTAACATTTATGACCACAAAATAGAGTCCAGACAAAATACCCACAATTATTTGTGCCCAATAAAACAGAACATATATATATATATAATGACAACTAACATGTCAGTAATGTTAGATTTTTTGTACATTTATTGATACACCTGTTACCAACTGGTCCTACTCAGAATGGAAAAACCTCAGATAGCACTACAAAATAAGCAGCTTATAACTGGGGAAATGATATCCAGTTCAAATATAATTAGTAAATAATTTGATAACTTGTCAAGCTCACCTGTTTGTGAGAACAGTATGTTGCTTTCTCACCTATTAATTTCAGATTTTATTCCAACAGAGAATGTAGTTCAAAACCAACCACGTTTAAATCCTTCCAAAATTTGAAGAGATTTTCACAATTCCTTGAACCAATTCACCCCAAATGGCAAATAGTCAGCTTACAAGGAAGAACAGAGCTTCATTCCTAAACACAAGTTAATTTTTGTACTATTTCGTAAAATTTCTAGATTCTTCTATTTAAAAATTATACTTTATCTGTTTCTCATGTGACGAACCTCGACTGTTTACGGATGGTGATGTGTCTCGTCTAATTTTCAGAAAAATGAATGTTCAATTCTCACAAGAAACATATATAAAAAATAAATATTGAAACTAACGACGGTCCTTATTTCACAAAAAATTCTATCAGGCTAGGTAGGGGTGTCAATGACACTCTTTTATCCATTTATCCGACCCATGCCGTATCCGATAAGATGGATACAGGTAAGATTTTTCTTTTTGTAAACTTATTGGATACGGGTAAAATATATTTTGTACCTGTTACCCGATCGGATAATTATGAAAAAAATTATATATATTATATGAGTAGAAGTAGGGTGCTCCTAAGTTCACCAAGCTTCTTTGTGAACTCAACTCTAAAAATCTATTGGATTGATTTCAAACGACGAAACAAAACAGTTGAAATCCTTCTACTTTACGAGTGATGCATCTACATGTGAAAATTTTAAAATTTCGAATTAATTTAGTATAAAGCCAAGTGGTCAAAAGACTTCCAAAAAATAAATGCATTAAAATTAATTTATAAACATTCTAATTTTGACCACTTGACTTTGTACCAAATTAATCCGAAACTTTAAAAGTTTCACATGTAGACGCATCACTCGTAAGGTAGAAGGATTTCAACGGTTTAGATTCATCATTTGAAGTTATTCCGATAGGTTTTAGAGTTGAGTTCACAAAGAGGCTCGGTGAACTTAGGAGCACCCTAGTTCTACTCATATTATATATATTAATAAGCATTAAAAATAGTACTTTAATTAGTTTACTTGCACTTAGCGTGATAAAAAAAATTCCAATAAAATACTATATATGTGTGAAATAAATGAATATGTTTTATTGTTTTATTTAATAAATAATAAAAATAATTATTATATTAGTATTTTCCGTTATTTATCCGTTACCATTTCGTTATCCGACAACTATAACAGGTAAGAGTAGAGTACGAGTAAGATAATTTGTAGTGGGTAAAAATAGAGTACGGGTAAAAGACAATTTGTAACGAATACGGATATGAAAATATTTCCACCCGATCCTTACCGTATCCGTTGACACCCCTATGCCAAGCAACGGTGACATTTAATTCAAGAAGAGAAAGAGATTATGGCATACAATTCACTAATAAAAATATATGAATTTTTACGAAAAATGTGCTTACTCTATTTCATGTGAAAACTACACTTTTTCCTCCTCTTGTTTTTCTGTTTTTTTTCTTTTTCTAATGAGGTTCAGACGTACAAACTCTTTAATTTCCTATAAAACTCATCATGGAAAAAAAAAAATCACCCCAACAATTAATCCTGTACAAAATTGAGCATAAATTTTATACAAATTAATTTGACAAGTGTAAAGCAGAAGTGAGTTTAAATTTGTATATAGTTTGTATTTTTTTTGTTAACATGTTACGTACGGGAAATGTACAATTGGCTCACGAGCTAAGTTAAGACCTTATTTTTAATACCGTTCAAACTTGAAAATCCATAGCATACTTTTAGCCAACTACTACTTTAATTTTCGCCTAATACTTTTCAATATTATAAATGCGTGGCATTGATTTTTTTTTTTTTCCAATTGTTGGAATTAAAAACACCAGCTCATAATAGGGGTGGCAAGTTGAGTCCAGCTTGAACTCATCACAAGTTGGCTCGTCCGAGTCACGAGTGAGCTGATTTTAGAGGTCCGAGCTAAAATCTTAGTTTGAAATTGTCATGAGCTGTACCGAGCTAGCTCGTGAGTTAACGAGCTGGCTTGCTGGGTCTGGCTAGATCTTGTTTTAAAAAAAAAATTCCACCAACTTTTTGGATCAAGCTAGACTAAGTTAGACCGAGCTAGACAGTATAAAATGCACACACATTCATACAAATTCAAAAATTGATACCTATAGGTCCTAACTTGAATTCGTTAATTTAATTTGGACCGAACTAGTAGTGAGCTGACTCATTAACAGTTTGGCCCAGTAACGAACGAGTTGTTAGCGAGAAAGTCATATGCGAATCATAATCAAATCACGAGGTACGAGCTTTTTTTCTACCACTGGTTTATAAGAGTTGTGACGTAGTTTTAAGAGATAGCAAGTAAAAGTACAATGTCAGCATTTTTAGATAAATGTCATGATTAATCAAATTTATCAGTTTTGATTGAACAAGAATATTATTGTACAAATTACCAAGAAAAATTATATTAGCATTTATGAAAGTATTTTTTACCAATTTTTCATTGTTGATGAATGCATACTTGAGTCATTAATACAAGGATTAATTATTATCCTCTCCTACAATGTAAACATTACCGCATGTAATAATTGTCTAATTTAAAAATGGAGCGGTATCAAAGTTAGTTAGAAAATTTTTTTAGAACTATTAGATACTCAAAGGTCGAGAGTTTGAACTACTCTCACCACTTTTCAGGCTTTGCGAAATTTAAATAAAAAAAATTGGCTGGTTTTATTGAAAATTTGGATAAATTTTGTCTGAAAAAGACACGAATTTGAACGCCTACATAGTCGGTAACTACAACTTTTACAACATGGAGGAGGGTTTTAATTATCCCAAAATGCAAGGTCAAAAGGTACTAAAGGTTAATTAATATTGGAAGCTTAATAAATTGTCTACAATAACTTAAGGATCTTTTTACAATTAGTGCGAAATGGTGGGACTTCCTAGTGAATTTTCATTAGCTTGCAATAAGCCCAGGATGAAATTGGGCCCAAGCAAAATTCGTGCAAGTGGCCCAAATTTCTATAGTGGATAGGTGGGTTAGTTTATTAAGCAACAAGCATTATTATTCGATGCCTTCTAAATTCTTCTCAATAATCCCCACCTTAAAATAATTCAAGTAAAAAATTCCTTCGTAGAAAAAAAAAATTGAAGCCCTTGAAACAATTTTAATGTACCAAAACCGCCAAATTAAGAAAACCCCACAATTGATTGCAACAGCAGAAAACCAAAATAAAATCAATCAAACTGACCAGGCCACTTGTTATTTCTTTAAAAAGCTCAAACCTGCCACATGAATAATCAGGCACTTAATCCATAGTTAACCTTACACTTCTCAAGCGTCTCAGTGAACTGACAGATGTCCACTGTTGCAACACCTGAGTCGTCATATTAGGTTCAAAAATTCGTGATTCGAAAATAATTTGGATATACTTTAAGAATGATTCGGTATTATTAAAATCAAAGATCTCAGATTAGTAAGGGAAAAAATCTGTAAAATTCGTAAAATTAACCAAGCACATTTCAATATGAACATCATGTTGAGCTATTCAAATTGATTATTTAATTGATCTTTGAAAATAGAGATATTAGCATGAAGTAAAACAAAACCCTTACTTCGCAACTCACCATAGCCCTCTCTCTCTCTCTCTCTCTCTATATATATATATATAAATATTAATGGGTATTGAAAAAAGTACTTTAATTAGTTTACTTGCTCTTAGAATGATAAAAAAAATTTAATAAATTACTATACATGTGTGAAATGAATCAAATGTATATGTTTTAATATTTTATTTAATAAATAATAAAAATAATTATTATAGTAGTATTACCCGCAATTTACCCGCTACCATTTTGTTATCTGACAACTACGTAACGGGTAAGGGTAGGATACGGGTAACATAATTTGTAGCGGTTAAAAGTAGAATATGAGTAAGGACAATTTGTAACCGGTACGGGCATACAAATATTTCCACCCGACTCTCAGGGGTGGACCCAGTGTAGACCAAGGGCAGCTCCCATGGATTTTGAGTTTTAGTGGAAATTTATAGATTCCGACTGGCTTTTCGTTTTTTTTGCCCCCTCTCCTCCTGAATGTTTAATTGGTAATTCAGGTTAAATTTATAGTTAAAATTAAAATATTTTTTTTGAATTATCATTGGTAATTATAATTATAAATTAGAATATTATAAATTATAATTCAGAGTATTATAAATATAAGTTAAAATATTCATTTTTTATCAAATACTCAATTAGTTAATGCGTTTAAATCCAATTAACTATTTACATCCGATTTAATATTTTTTTGTCATGATAAAAATTCTGAATCCGCCACTACCGATTCTTACTGTACCCATTGACAACCCTGAACAGAGCACATCTTTTCTTGATACCACAACATTTTTCGTACCGTTTTCATATTCAAACTAACATTCATGACCACAAAATAGAGTCCAGACAAAATACCCACACAATTATTTTGGACCAATAAAATACAACACATATAATGACAACTAACATGTCAGTAATGTACTAATGTTAGATTTTTTGTACATTTATTGCTACACCTGTTACCAACTGGTCCTACTCAGAAAGAAAAAACTTCAGATAGCACTCAAAATAAGCAGCTACAAACTGGGGAAATGATATCCAGTGCAAATATAACTAATAAATAATTTCATAACCTGTCAAGTTCACCTGTTTGTCAGATCAATATGTTGCTTTCTCACCTATTAATTTAAGATTTTATTCCAACAGACAATGTAGTTCAAAACCAACCACGTTTAAATCCTTCCAAAATTTGACAAGATTTTCACAATTCCTTAAACCAATTCACCCCAAATGGCAAATAGTCAGCTTACAAGGAAGAAACAGAGCTTCATTCCTACACACAAGTTAATTTTTGTACTATTTCGTAAAATTTCTGGATTCTTCTATTTATAAATTCTGCTCGTTTTCTCTTCTGACGAACCTCGACTATTTACGGAAGGTGATGTCTCGTCTAATTTTCAGAGAAATGAAAGTTCAATTCTCACAAGAAACATATAATAAAAAATAAATATTAAAACTAACGACGGTCCTTATTTCACAAAAAAAATAGTCATCACTGGCGATGCAAGGCTTCATTCTTAAATAGAAGAATCTAGTCACCCCAACAATTAATCCTATACAAAATTGAGTATAAATTTTATACAAATTAGTTTGACAAGTGTAAAGCAGGAATGAGTTTAAATTTGTATACAGTTTATTTATTTTTTTATTTAACATGTTACATACGGAAAATGTACAATTGGCTGACGAGCTAAGTTGTTGACTTATTTTTAATACCGTTCAAACTTGAAAATTCATAGCATAATTTTCGCCAACTACTACTTTAATTTTCGCCTAATACTTTTCAATATTATAAATGTGTGGCGTTGATTTTCTTTTCTTTTTCCAATTGTTGGAATTAAAAACACCAATTCATAATAGGGGTGGCAAGTTGGATTTAGCTTGAACTTGTCACGAGCGAGCTGACTTTAGAGGTCCGAGCTGAAATCTTAACTTGAAATCATCATGAGCTGAACCGAGCTAGTTTGCGAGTTGACGAGCTGGCTAAACTTTTCTTTTCTGGTTAGATCTTGTTTTAAGAAAAAAATAAATTTCTACAAACTTTTTGGACCAAATTAGACTAAACTATACCAAGAAAGATTATGTTAGCATTTATGAAAGTATTATCTACCAATTTTTCATGGTTGATGAATGCATACTTGAGGAGGGTTTTAATTATCCCAAAATATAAGGTCAAAAGGTACTAAAGTTTAATTAATATTGGAAGCTTAATAAATTTTCTACAATAATTTAAGGACGTTTTTGCAATTAAAGCGAAAAGGTGGGACTTGCTAGTGAATTTTCAGCCCACGATGAGTTTGGGCCCAAAAAAATTCGTGCAAATGGCCCAAATATCTATAGTGGGATAGGTGGGTGAGTTTATTAAGCAACAAGCATTATTATTCGATGCCTTCTAAATTCTTCTCAAATACAGAGATGCATTGTGCTATCAAGTGCTCTTATTATGCATAATATTGCATATAAGCTATCCATCGTATAAGCATATCTTATCGATAATAAAAGAATATTTTTTTTAGATCATATTAAGGTGCTTTTGTGCCAAATTGGAACTTTTGGGAAACAGCATCGTTCTTGATTCCACTTTTTCTTGGATTCTGAGAATAATTTTCTCATCTCGATGTCGCCAATATATCGACATTTATCGATCAATTGGGACCATGTCTATTATAATGATATGGAACTTACGTTACTGTGTTAAGATACAGAGCTTACGTTACTGCGTTAAGATAGTGAATGACGATAATTTTGAAGTAGAAATTCGGAATTAAATAAAATCATTTTTTTCGAGAGTGTTTTCAAGAAATGATATATAATTGACGTGCACTGTATGGAACTTTTTTTTGGCAATTCTAGAAAAGCAGGAAGGTGTTTTTTTTTTTTTTCAAAAATGGAAATCAAATCTTTCGCCCTTTTTTTTCATCCCAACAATTCAAATGATTTTTAACAGTTCTGATTTCAAGATGAAATCTACTGCTCTTCTCTTTTCTTGAAAATCTAAAACTCTTAAAAATATTTAAATGGTTGAATGAAGAAAAGTATATCTCTGTTTTTTTTTTTTTTTAAAAGAGCAGTAGATTCTCACCTTGAAAGATGTAACAAATTTCAAAGGAGAAATTAATGCATATCTCTCAAAAATTTGAAATTACATATTTGTCCCTCTAAGATTCATAATATTATATTTATTATTTTAAATTTCAAAAACTTACAAATTCATCAAATTTATTGACTATTCTATTAAAAATCATATAACTTAATGAAGTAATTAATAGTATTCAGTATTCACACTATTCTAAAAATTTTATACAATACATACATATGCCAGACCCTTTATAGAAACTATTTTGCGAATTAAAAATAAATTTGCACATAATCACCACGAACTTGCTAATGCTTTTTATATTTATCTCTGTTTCTTTTACCCAGGATCAACTTCTTTTATTGTGATGAAAATTAAATATGAAATTTCTCTCGGATGTATAAAGCATAATGTCGCACATTTTGAATAATATTCTGACATGGCTCTTGAGGAAAAATAAAATAAAATGTTAATCAGATATATCCGACTTCAATGGAAACTATTTTTTATTTTTATTTTTATTAATTTACTGCGAATCTGACCTCTATATTCTTAAAAAAAAAATGTCATGGTTTGTCTAATTTGTTTCAAGCTGCCTACTATATGGAGTACGTTTGGATCGTCAAAAATAGCATGAAGTTAACACTTTTCTTGAGTTATTGACTATCATCTTCCGATATTTTATGTTTGGATCACTCTAAAAATAGAGTTATTCCTTGAGTTAACAATGAAATAGTGTTAATTCTAAATTAATGCTATTCTTGCTATTTCTGAAGTTGCATACAAACGCACAATAAATGCATCATTACCCCACATGAGCAATATAAATCTTAGTGTAAGTCCAACCCATTAGATATGCCTTTGCGACCCATTAGCATATTCCTAAATTCCATTATGAATTCCTTGTTGCATTGGATCTTTTATAATTTCTCTTGCTTTTAGGAATTTTAAAATCGAGTAAAATCATGAGTAGTTCAGTCATTTGACCCACATGCTGATATGCGGATAGGCCCCCACATTTTGTCCATAACTGATAACTAGTCAGCTAGTGCTTAGTGTTAGCTTATCCTGAAATTGTTGTAATGCGGATATGCCCCCACATAATACTGCAATGTCCATAATTAGTCATAACACTACCAACAAAAAATTACAATAATTTTTTACACTAATTGTAACTGTTGTAATGCGGATATGCCCCCACATAATACTGCAATGTCCATAATTAGTCATAACACTACCAACAAAAATTACATATTTTTTACCTAATTTAACTGTTTATGCGGTTCCCCCGAACAGGCCTTATTCCAATTTTTTCGCTTTGTAATATCATGTTGTACTTATCTTAAAAAAAAAAAAAAATTGTAAAATTTATAAAATTTCATATACAAACACATTTTATTATGAATATCATGTTAAACAGTTCGAATAAAAAATTTGAACTATAAAAACAAAAATATAGAATATAAAATATGTTGAAGTATGAAAAACATGAGGTATTTGTACTCTCTTGTATATTACTTATGATGTAACTGTTGACTTCTTTGTTATTTTTTTTATAATTAATACTTTAAAATATAGTCTATAATATATTCAATTTTTATAATAAATTTAAAACTTATGACACATTTTTTTTACAAAAATTATCTAAATAAAATATGAAATGGTAGAAGCTCAATTATTTGGAAAGAATAATGTTTATCAAATCTTAATCGATTTGCAAAACGTATAGTATTTAATCAAACAATTTAAACTTCTTAATGATTAAATTTTAATAGCTTTTTTATGACTAATTAATTACAAATTTGATAAAATTTGTGGATATTTCTTGTTATATCAACATATTTATTATACTTTTAACGAGAATCACGGGTTGTTTGACAAATCTAACTCGGAAAGGACAAAGTGGTCGGTCGATGTAATTAAACGTATCATGATGTGATGTACACGTCCCATCAAGTGATTAATTATCTACTCGTTTTCTCTCCGTGTTAAGTTAATTAACTATGTTTTTAATCATAGGAACGATGTTAATTTGGCATTATCCATTCATTACCTACAATACAAAGAGAGAAACAAAACCAGAGATTCATTCATTCTTTTGCTTTTATTAAGAAAACAACGCATGGATATTCTATTACTATTATCGTACAGCATTACATTTATGCTTATCCCCACCATATTCTAGAACCTTGTCACACACGCAAACAGCAAACTTATTGTTCAAACCTAAATCCAACCACACAAGGAAACCACTAATTATAGTTGATTAAGATAACAACTGGAAATCCCAAAATGAAAAGCAAACCAAACCAAACCAGCACTCTCAGCCCATTCAATAGCTTATTATTATGTTTATCGAACTAAATAGCAAGAACCAAACCCGGAAGCGATTTGCGTGTCGGGTCTCGGATACGACTGCGCCAAACGGGCAAACAGTGCGAACGCGAACTTGAGCTCGAGGTAGCTCCGTGCACCTGGTTCACTGCATCAGCAAGCCTTGTAACGGTCAGATCGGTGTCGAAATACTCTCTGAGCTGGGTAATTATCCCATCGGAACCCACGGTCCAGGCGTGCACCCAATAGACCGATGCCCCCAGATCGGATCCGGTTCCCTCGACGAGAACGGTGGGCCCAAAGGCCTCGACGTGAACAGGTTCGAAAACAAAGGAGTCGTCAGGTGCTACACCGGTGAGAAGGTGCATCATGTGCTGACGCGCCGGGGGGCCATGAAACCACCACTCCAGATCGGGTTTGAGGAGCTGCTGCACCGCCGCGACGTCACGGTTGTTGAGCGCCTCGTACAGCCTGAGCACTAGCCACTTGTTCCGATCAGAGTCGGACTCATGTACGGCCAGAGATGAAGTTAGGTTAGCCAGCTCCTGCTCGAGCCCGAAAGCGGCTCTGCTTTTGAGATCTGTAAGGGGGGAGAATGTAAGAAGAGAGCACGGAAACTGGAGAGGATTTGTGCTTTGTGAGATATTGAGAGAGAAGAGAGAGTAGGAAAGGAAGGGAAGATGGGTAGGGGTTTTATAGAAATTTTGGAGAGGCAGGAACTAATAAGTGGGCCGTGTGGGCCCATAAAATGATCCTCGGTCCTGACAACCCGGATGAAAGAACTAGAAACACATGTTGTAAACATTTAATGTGCCGACTAGGGAGGCGAGGCATTATAGGAGGTCGGTGGTCCAGGAATTAAATTGTAGAACACGCTTCTTGTTGAGATCCATTCCCTCACGCACGGGAGCTAGTTTAGTTAGCTCTCATACGAAAGAAGCCTCAACTTTGACCAGTTTACGCTTCACTGACTTAACGCTGTGTAATATTTTTTAATGAAAATTATTTATTTGGTCCTTATTATTGACCTGGTGATAGTTGCTTCTAATTCAATCGGATAATTTGGATTAGTGTTTTCGGTGAAGTGAAGTAATTTACTTTCGGGGCGGATTTGGGCCAACGGGTTGAAATCTGAAAGGAAACGAGGGAACAAAACATGAAAAAAGAAAAAGGTTAATAAAAGGTATAATTTATAAAAGACAATGGACCATGGCGGAAAGCACTTGCTTTTCCCTTTTCTTTATTTTCTTGCTATTTTCTCGTTACTTTTAAACGTAAAATGAGGAATGAAAAGAAAAAACTGCTGCTGGCTTGCTTTTCATTTGTACACACTATGTTTTTTTTTTTTTTTATTATTATTGAAATTTGTAGAGACTATCAACACAAAAGTAACAAGAATACTAGATCTCTAATCCAACCATTCAAACCGGCTAATCCAATCTAATAAGTTATGGATCTAAACCAGATGGGAAAAATGACACGGCGGAGCCGGTTCCATCATAGAACAATATGATTACGGTATGGTACGCGTGTTGATTACGTGTCGTGATTCGCGTGTTCCGTACTGTGAGCATTCTCATAACGTGACTATCTTTTAAAATTTTGGTCTGACACGACACATCACGCAAAAAATGTTGTCACAGCACAGCACAGCACGACGCATAGTCACATGAGTCACATAAGTTATGTATGATTAGAACCGTTAGATATTGATCAAGTCGTAAATTTAGAATAAACTAACTTAAATTATGATTAAATTGTCACGTTTGGTCACGCGGTGAGTACCCTTCAACATTTTAATTACGGCATGGCACGTAAAAGATTGACTTGATCACGAAAATCAAAATCACAACATGTTACGGCACGTCACAACATTTTTTTTTCCACTCTAGATCCAACGTTTGTTTACTTATACATAGTTTGGAAACTTTTACTATCTCGGCAGCTAAATTTGAGATATAAATTTCCAATAATAAGTTGGATAAAATCCGATCTAAACCTCACAAATATTTTTTTTTGATAATATGTGTTTGACTATGATGCTTTTTCAAGAATTTCAAAAATGTTATCTTATCTTCATTTTTTTTGGAGAGAAGTTATCTCATCTTCTTATTCAAATATTTTGTGGAGGAATATTCATTCGGTGGGGTTCGATTTAGTTAAAATTGAAATAAAATAAGTAAATTAGAATGTTATTCGATTTTTAAAAATATAATTAAACTGATTAAAATAAACTTATCAACTGAAATAAAATCGAACTGAAAATATCAAATTAAATTTCAATTTGTTCAGTTGAACTAAAATAATAAGATTAATTATAAAATAAATATATTTTGTTAATTATTTGTTATGAACTTATGATGGATTTAGAAATTTTATTTGATTCAGTCTAATTGATTTTAAACCAAACCAAGTAATAGTAATTTTTAAATTATTTTAATGTATTGTTCGGACGCAGAACAGGTTTATAAATTTTGCTGGATTCAGTCCAACTAGTTTTAAAAGTGTCTAAACCAAACCGAACTGATCCATTTTACAGAAAAAGTCAAACTATTTAGTTCCAACTGTAACACCTGGTAATTTTAATTATTTACTAAAATTTGTTTTTTGGACGTATATATAAAATCAGAAAATTAAATGTTATATTTATATAAAAATAAAAAAAACTAAACCGACGTGGCAATAAGGCCACGTGGCAACCATGCATTAACCCCCTAAAAAATTTTGACCCGTAAATTATCTTCGTCTCTCCCTCCTGATTCGATCGGTTCACGAAGAGAGAAGAAAATGACAAAAAAGTTAGAAATTAAATATATTGATTTATTATTCGATTGTATGTTCGGTTGAAATTTTGACTCGGTCGTGGTATTTATGAATAGTTGCTACAATTTAGTTTGGATTTTCTGAATTTTCTGAATTGATCTCTGTTGGTAACTGAATTTCTCTATTTGTATTTTGTATTTGTATGGTTAAATTAGATGTTTGAATTTGTTATTGTATTATAAGGTATATTTAACAAGATAATATGTTTGAGGTTTGATTTGATTTGTAAACTAATGTGATTGTGCGTTATGTGAATGAGAGAATTGTTTGTGGCAGACATTTTAAATGTATGAATACTGTGTGACTTGTTTTACTGATAATGTAGACCAGAGCTATCACTAGTTAAATATGCAAATATAATTTGAATTTATTTGGATTAATTCAGTATTTTTATTGTTGTTTAGTTAAGTCAATTAGAAATAAACACGTTATTAAATAATCGGTTATTGAGTTTTGTAGTTGATTATGTCCTTATTATGTTTGTTTTGTTGGCGACAAAGATTAACAACACGACGAATGAATGTGAGAGTGTCATTCTTTTCTCGCAACCTCGGTGTTGACAACAGAATTGTGAATCAAACTCTTTCGATTCAATTTAAAACTAATAAACCTGACCGATGAACGACCCTAATTCTGATTCTAAACTTGCTTGAACTTAAAAAAATATCCCAACTCATTTAAACTAAAAAAAAACATTTTTTTTTCTAAAAAAATGTTACAAAGGAGACCGGACTAGAGGCAGTTCACAGTAGTGTCTGACGTAGTAATAATATACGCGATAAGTTTATGAATAATTTACGTTTTTTTGACGTTTTCGAACTGAACTCCGAATAAAACAAGAATTACGAATTATTCATGAGAAAAACGCAAAATATTGTTTTTTTTTGGGGGGGGTTTGGAATTTTTTTTTCTTCCTTATTGTACCGAATCATTTCTGAATGATACCTGATTTATACCTGGATTACAAATTTTTTACTCCATCAAATCAAATCCAAACTATTTGTTTGTCGTTGTGGGAATTTTTTTTTATAAACCATAATTAAAAAAAATATATATTTTTAGAAAACCAACATGATTATTTTTTTTTACAAAAACCGTAAGAGCCGAAATACCATTTCGGTTCACCATTTTTTATTTTTTTGGGACCGAAATGGCATTTAAAAACTGTAAAACACTAGTACGAAAAGCTATGAAATCACATGGGACCGAAATGTCATTTCGGTGTCAGCGTTTCACAATTTTTAAATGGGTTCTTATGATTTTTGTAAAAAAAAAAAAATAAATAATAATAAAGTTGGTTTCATAAAATATATTTTTTAATTATGATTTATAAAAAAAAAAATTCTCACTGTGGTGCTAGTGCGCGTGTAGACGAGTTGTCATGACTCATGAGACGAGGGGAGCAGGGGTAGTACTAGTGTGTTATCTTATTGTTAGTGCGTCAGTGTGTGTGACACTGATCCGATTTGGCCGTGTGCGCAACCAATTTGGCTTTGCATGGTCTTCTTTTTTAAAGCCTCAGGATCTTAGCTCCGGTGCAGTGTTAACTAGGGGAGGTTTCAGTAGGCTTTCCCAATTTCTCCTGTTGAGGAAAGAACAGGACATGTCATATAAAGCAGGGAGATTTCCATTTATGATAAAACTGGAGAGAAGGACAGTGCTTCCAACAGCCTCTTTTTTTTGTTTTAATCTAGAAATATGTATGGGTTTCAAAAATAATACATCCCATTGATTTGAACTTTGAAGTGTTTGATATGAATATTGCCACCTAGGTGGAGGACAAACAAAAACAAAAAAAGATATCGATATGCCCCGGTGTTATACAGTAGGGGTTTACTTTAACTTTAATATTGGTATAAATACAATAAACCAATAACACTAGTTCAGGTGAAAATTTCTTAAGATTTAAATTATATTACCAAGAGTGGAGCCGATTTTTTTTTAGTACACTAAAAAAATAAAAATAAAAACTAACAAAAATACCCTCGATTTTCAAAAAAAATTGAAAAATGTCTTGACCGCCCTACTGTCGGGCGGTCCACTTCCAAACCAGACCGCCTCACAATGGGCCAGTTTGTTGTGAATTTTGTTTAGAGATATTTAGTGTGTATAGAACTAAATGTTTTACATATAAACACTAATAGTAATCTGGTTTCACTTCTTTTATTATTTTTTTCCACTATTTTTGAATACTTGTCTTCTTTGATTTTATAAATAGAATATATGACTAATAAAATATATATGTTAGAAACTAGAGCTGAACTTTAGATATTATATAGAACCCATGTACCAAGAAATATACTCTTGTTTTTTGTCATAAAGTATTGGCAATTTTTTTATTTTTAAGTCATTTTTTGCTATCTTTTATAAATCATTAAAAATAGTAAAAAAAAAAAAAACTAAAATAATAAAAATTAGTATTCTACAAGTTCATTATATAATCGATTTATTGAGCTACTTAGATCGAATTTTAAAGTTTATATGATAGGTTTTTGATTTACCGTTATTTTTCAGAAAATTAAATTGTAGTATTGAGATCCTAAACAATGTTTTTTTTTTTTTTTTTTTTGCAATTCTGAGTGCGAGGGATATTTTGTAAATTATTCATTTTATATACACTAAACATCTCTAAAAAAAATCTCTGTAGAGCGGTTTGATTTGGAAGAAGACCACCCCACAATTGGGCGATTAGGGCATTTTAAAAAAAAAATTAAATTAAAGGTATTTTTGTTAATATTTTTTCTTGAGATTATTTTAAAAAAAATCGGAAAGGGAGGTATGATCGATATTTGGGAGAGGGTGGGGGGGGGGGTGTTCAATATGCACAACATGCTGTATTCTTCATCTTCTAATTTTTTTAAGTACAAGGATCAATCATGAATTTTTTTACATGATATGTGAGTTAAATTTAGTTTAACTTAAAATTTTTATTTATAGAAATTATTATTAAATCATAAATAAAGAAATAGAAAGAGTACTTTCACTCTTTATGCTATATATGGACTAGAAAAAATATTTCGATTCTAAACTTCATAATCGAAATTTATTCTCCGATCCAAAGTATTTTACTCTATTTCAGTAAATGCTCCAGAATTATGTCTATTTTACACAAAAATAAATAAATAAATAAACCACTCTTACTGTTTTAAAAAATCTCAGCTACTATATTCAAAATTAGTCTCACTAAAAGAGCTGTTGGGTACTCGGGCAACACCTCTTAATCCGCACTAGAATTAGGCCTGAAGAAGACTTAGTTAAGAAAGTTATAAGAATGAGTAGAGAACTAAAGATGTCCAAATCCGAGCCTAATATAACTTTGGTAGCAACTATTAAATTTTCAAGAAAAAAAAAGATCCGGGCAAAAAAAGTTCAAAGAAGTGATTTTAATTCGTACTAAAGAATCAGTATTCAGCATGATTAAATAGCTAAAGATGTTAAATGAGCCACCTTTAGTCTTAAGAAGGCCTTAAGAAGCCTTGCCAAATAGCACATTTATGTTTGAAAAAAAAAATCAGCCACCATTTAAAAAAAAAAAAAAAACACAGTTTCGATCAGAAAAAAAAAAAACAAGTTCCAAAATCTGGACACAATTTTTTTTTAGATCCATCTATCACGTCGAAAAATAAAAGAACTCTTTCCATTTTTATTTATTATTTAATAAAAAATTCTATATAAAAAAAATCCCTAGTGTAACCATACCTTTCTATTAAAATACTTTAAATTACAGTACAATCTCAAGATAGTTAATTGATTCTCACACTCTTCATTTTCATCCGTATATCATCACTTTGTTCATGCTCATTTCGGCATTTTTTTTTGAACTCAAATCATCTGCGTCAGTGTCGCTGACACATGGATCCAAATAGATTTAAAAATTTAAATATTAGATTTAATTTTGTCCCGATCTACACTTGTCAGTACTACTGGAGGTTTGGAGCAGAAAAATCATGCCCCTTCTGGAGACATAGGATTCGGTTTTTTTATTGTACAAATATTTATAATTTCGACTAAATACAAATAATAAAAATTATTCTTCTTATTTTTTTCTATTTAAACGGTCGATATATGTCAATCCATACATTCTACGTATCAAAATATTATAAGGTACATATATTAAAATGTTTGTTCTATTTTTTTAATTTCAATATATTGACAAAAAAATAATAAGAAAAGAAAAATATTTGCATATCAAATATAACTATATTTTTTTAAAAAAAGTAGTAAAAAAATCTTAAATATAATAAGATTTGTTCTATAAGATTTTGATACGTGGAACGCATTGAGCAATTCAAATCGACTACTTGGACAAGAAGTATAAGTTGAATCGTTTATATTTCGGTCGAAATACATATATTAATACAGTATTTTTTAACTCTGATATGTAAATTCATAAAAAAAATTAAGGTACGACAATTAGGCCCTGTTCGGCTCCCCTTTGGACTGGAGAATGGGTTTGAGAAATGATTTTTTTTAACCGATTTTTACTGTTCACGTGAGAAAAAAAAATTCAGTATGAGTTAATTTTTTTTTTCCCACGTAAACAGTAAAATCCGAACAAGTCCTTAAGCTTGTAAAACTTGGAGGTATTTAATCCTCCAATTGATATGTTTCTTTTGCTTCCACGTTTTTCTTAAAGTGATTATTTTTTTAATAACAAATAATTAACCGACCTTTATGGATGATGAATTGATGTCCTTAATAGTTATTTTATTAGAAGATACAACAAATAATATATCGTTAGGTAGAATATTGCTTTAAAAATAGCAAACTAATCGGTACATACGCATGTAGCTAAAAAATAAAGACATCCGATTCTAAATTGATTAAAACTTTGACAGAAAACTAACCAAAATTTTTATTTATACCGTAACTGAAAAAAATAAACTAAAAAATCACAAATTATGAGGAATTTCAAAAATACTAGGGCCGTCAATTCAATATGCGGCCACAGAATGAAATTGGTGGCCTTTACAAAAATCCAAAATTAAATATACTGATATATGGAGTAGAACTAGGGTGCTCCTAGGAGTACCAGGTCCTTTGTACTCTTAACTCTATAATCTATCAGATTAACTTCAAATGACGAATTCAAACCGTTAAAATCTTTCTACCTTACGAATGATGCTTCCACATGTGAAAATTTTAAAATTTTGAATTAATTTAGTATAAAGTCAAGTGGTCAAAAGACTTCCAAAAAATAAATGCATTAAAATTAATTTAGAAACCTTCTAATTTTGACCACTTGACTTTATACTAAATTAATTCAAAACTTAAAAATTTTCACATGTAGATGCATCGCTCGTAAGGTAGAAGGATTTTAATGGTTTGGATTCGTCGTTCGAAATTAATCCGATACGTTTTAGAGTTAAAAGTACAAATGAGCTTGATACTCCTAGGAGCACCCTAGTTCTACTCCTGATATATATGCTTTTTGGAGGCCTCCAATTCAATATGCGGCACTCTATTAATAGAGCAATATATTGAATTGACATTTTCAAATTCTTTAATTTCAGTAGTGATTTGATTTATTTATTTTTAAATAGTATTAATAAAAATTTCGGTAAAACTAAGTCATGACTGACACGTTAAAATTTTATATAGATAATACAGAGCACTTCAAAGTTGTCTAAATTTGGTCTTCCATTTTTTACGGAGCTTTGGTTGAATGGTAAGCGTAATTTATTACAAGGGACAATTATTTCTTTTAAAAACAAATTTAAATACGCACGTTATTACATTTCAGCTTGACTTCTTTGATAAGAGACAAAAGTGTTCTTCTCAAATCCTTCATTCTCATTTCCATTAAAATAAATAATGAAAAATTAATCTTCAGCTGAATTGATTTTCTCCCCCCTCATGTCCCTCTCCAAAAATCATATTTGTAATTGTTCCGATAATAGGCGAAAAGTCTTCTTTTGCACATTCATGTTCTTCATGTGAATATGTGATCATAGTTTTATATAATTAGTTTTTGAAATTCTACACATTATCCTTTTTTCTATCCATAAAACTTTATGTTGATAAAGGGGTCTTATCATTTTTTTTTTGGGTAAGATTTTGGGAAAATGACATTAGGGTAGAGGTGTTAATTAAAATAAAGAAAAAGGTTTTAGAGTTGTTTGATTCATATCTTTCTTTGTATAGCATTGACCTAGTAAAATGCTAAAACTAGTCTTTAATTTATCAGTAAAGACAATGCTCTTCGTACGAAAGATTACATGTTCGAAATCCAAAAAACTATGAATATTAAATAGTTTGATGGTTTGATCTCCAATATTTACTCATAAATTAAAAATTAAATTACTTTAATACCAAGAAAACAAAAGAAGTCGCATGATGTCTATGTTGCATAGATACAGATACGGATATTGTATCATATACAATACGGATACAACGATACAACAATACATGTATCAGATAGGGATATCGTATCATATCTTCATGTATTTTTTTTTTATTGATTGATGTAATTAATCAACAGTTTTAGATTCTAATTTGAATAAAATTTGTACAAGATTCCTCGGACGAAACCCAATGAATTCGGATCCTCTGAGATATCTCAAACTCTGCGTTAATTTTTGGAACATCTCAATTGTTCAAATACGTTCTGCACGAATCTCAAAGCTCCAATAATACTCCACCCCTACGCTGCCCCGAATAGACACCGGACACGTCGGTCACGCAAAAAATTGAGATATCTCAGAGGATACACACTTCAAAACGAATTCTTTGTGGGTGGAATGGGGATTCAGATTCGCGCGCTTTCCACGAATTCATCTATGTTAATAAATGTGACAGCTGCAAGTTGTGTTACAAACAAATAATTAGGATGAGGTACAACGTGCTGATTAATGCATTACGAAGCTTCCTTCCAAGTTCTCTTCCTACAAGTAGGAATGGCAATGGGTAAGTATGGATCGGGTGGTAGGAGACATTTTCATATTCGTACTCATAATAATAATAATAATAATGGAATTTTTTTTTTACTAGTTCTTATTCGTTTTTTCGAATACGGTACGAATTGGATAAATGGATAAAAAAGTGCCATGGAAATTTTAATTTGTGCTTTTGATAAAATATTTTTCAAAATAAGAAAAACATAATAATGAATACAATTAAATTGTATTATGAAAATTTAATAAAATACAAAACTTTATTTAGGAGGAATTCACTTATTACATATTGGATCTTACAACATGTAATAACATTCGATTTTGCGATTTTTAAAGTCCAAACAGTCGATCCAAACCGTTCAACATGATCTCTACATTAAAATTTGCTTTGAGATCAAAATTTACATTTTTTTATATTTTTTTACTATTTATTAGGTATTTTACAAAACTGTTGTTATTCAGTGGTCTAGAATTGTCTAAATACAACAGTTTTGTAAAATACTTAATAAATAGTAAAAAAAAAAAAAAATGTAAAAATTGGTCTCAAAGCACATTTTATTAATATAGAGATCATGTTAAATGGTTTGGATCGATTGTTTGAATTTTGAAAATCGCAAAACCATATTTTGGAACATGTTGTAACTTTCAAATGTTGTAAGTGGATCCCGCCTCAACTTTATTATATCATGTATCATCTTTATACAAAAAATATATCTATATATATAATTTTATTTTTAAAATTATCTTAAACAAAAAGGGATAAGATGACGGAAAAGAAATTGTTATTCTTATCTGCACTCGATAAGCTAATAAAAAAAAATCTTATTCTTATATGTGTTTTCGGATATAATTAGTATCAGATAAACATATAAAAGAGCATCATTGGCAATCCTACTTAGGCATAAGGGTATTTTTTTTTTCTTTTCTTTTTCTGTATTTCCTAAAAAATCCAAATGATGTGTCAGATATGGGACAAATTTGGGTCTGATAGATTCCATAGCTGTTTGAATCGCTTTAGAATCCGTATGCACGAATATTAAAGCGGTCATGCATGTATATTAAAGTAATGTGGACAGATCTTAAAGCGGATAAGAGTCCATCAAACTCAATTTGAATCCGATGGGCATCGGAGTATCGGATCCAAGCTGCTCTCGTTAGGTACTTGGATTGGCTGGTATAGTAATTGTCCCTAGCATTAATTAGATACATTCACCTGTCCCCCTGAGTACCCGTTCTGTGGGTCCATGCAACATGCCACGTGTAATTTTGTGAATTTTTTAAATTGAAAATTAAGGGAATTCTGTCCGAGTCGGCAGGTTGCCATTGGCTGTGATATTTTATTGACTTTTCCTTTTTTTCTTTGAGTAAATATTGACTTTTCCTGATTCTCCATTCGCCGAGATTGCGCCACGTACATCGCCAGGACACCCTCATAAATTAAATTAAATAAATTGCTATTTTTTAATTTATATGGACCCCCACCCTTCCCGCGCTTCTTTGAAAGTCCAGCAACTTGGGTCCGATGTTTATCGGACTCTTTGAGTTCGATGGGTTTCAAACCCATCCAATCCACTTAAGATCTTTGAAAGTCGAGCAACTTGGATTCGATGTCCATCGGACTTAAACTGAGTTTGATAGTTCCAAACCTGTCCGATCTAATAATTTAAGATCTGTATGTATCGTTTTAATATCGGTGTGTTTCTACTTTAATATTTGTTCAAACAAATTTTAAAACATATCGGACGGTTATAGAACCCCCTTTGAAAGTAGGGGTGCAAATGAATTGGATATTGTTAAAATTATATACACACATGTTCTTTTTTTTGTTTTTTTGATACAAATTACATAGATACGGATCAGATTTTAAACATAGACACATTAGGTATTGTTTTTCGATACTATTATTTATTAAAATAATATATAAGTATAACTAAAAGAAATACCAAAATTCATAATATTTATCTATTATTCAGATACAAATAACTAAAATTTAGAACTATATTCGTATCTATATATACAGATACAGATACAAATATATAAATATTCATATTTAATTTTCTAATACGAGTTCGGATACAAAGAGATAATATACCCGATCCGTTTGGATTCCTACTACTTGAAAGAGATGTTTAGCGAAACTTCAAAATAAGCCAATTGCATGCTAACTGATGTAGAAAACTTTATTGCATTTGTTGGAACGATTGATACCTCCAAAAATACATAAACACCTGCACGGTAATATTGAAATCCAAGAGTTTGGACATAACAAAAAGTAAAAATAAAAAAATATTGTTGCATCACATAATTTGCATCTTTACATGTATTCCAAAGAAAAAAAAATATGAGTAGAAACTAGAGTGTTCTTACCTTCATCGAACTTTAGCGTAAATTCAACTCTAAAATTTATTGAATTGTCTTTAATTGACGAATTTAAACCATTGAAACTCATATATCTTACAAGTGATGCGTCTATATTAAAAAAATTTAAACCTTTTAAATAATTTAGTATAAAGTCAAGCGATCAAAATTAGAAAGTTTATAAATTAATTTTAATATATTTATTTTTTTAATTTTTTTTACCACTTGACTCTATACAAAATTAATTTGAAAATTTAACATTTTTGCATGTAGATGGTAAGACGCATCACCCGCAAGGTAGATGGAGTTTCAACAGTTCAGATTCATCATTTAAACCCAATCCAATAAGTTTTAGAGTTGAGTTTAAAAATGAACTTAGTGAACTTAAAACACCATAGTTCTACTTAAAAAAAAATATACATAGCATTAAAGTTATGAATATACTAATTTAAAATGTTTATACATAGTATTTAACTTCCTTTTCACCTTTTATTTTCTAAATCATAAAATAATTCAATGTTTAATAAGTAAAAAGTACAGCTTTGAAATTTTTATTTCTGGTAATCTATGATATAAACATTTATGTCATCAAGTATAAATCTTTAGAAAGATATAAACAAATCTGCAGTATAGATAGGTGTGCAATAAAGAGATACAATTACTCTAGAGTGGGAAGGCGGAGCCGGTTCCGTAACGGAACGGTACGGTTATAGCATGCAACGGCACAGCATGTGTGTCAATTCTGTGCCGTGACTTGCGTGTACCATCCAGTGATCATTCACGTGCCGTGACCACCTTTTGAAAATTTGGCACGGCACGTCACGTCGCGCAAATAATCTAGTCACGGCATGGCACGTGATCACACAAGCAACGTGTAATTAGGACCGTAAGATCTTGAACAAATAGCGAATCTTGAATAAACTAATCTAAATTATGATCAATTTGTCACGGGAGTCACGCGAGTCATGTTTAGTCATGGCACGTTTAGGCACAGCATAACCATTCGTGTGCCGTGACCACTCCTTGTTATTTTAGTCACAACACGAGACCAAAGTCACAACGTATTAATTACGACATTGCATGACATGACACATTTTTTCCACTCTAATTATTGCCCCCAATATATATAACTATTTCATAAGCATGAATTAAAATTCATAGCATTATTTGATGTTGTTAGCCCCAACTTTATTTTAAGACTTGTTCACAATTTATTTTTGTTTTTTTTAATACTGATAATTTATGTAGACTATCTAAATTTTTAGTAAAGTTACTTTTGAAGTAAGAAAAATAACAGAGCAAATTGTCTTAATAGTGTGTTTCTTTGTGGTGGTGCTCAACAAAAACCTCCCAACAGATGCCTAGTGGATCTGATATATCAAACGAATACGGATTTGATATGTTTTGAAGCATTATTTGATATATCAAACGAATACGGATTTGATATGTTTTGAAAGATTATTTGATGTCTAGTGGTAGGGGAGAAATCGGAGCTCATATTTTATGTTTTGGAGCATTATTTGATGTCTAGTGGTCGGGGGAAAATCGGAGTTTGATATGTTTTGGAGCATTATTTGATGTCCAGTGGTAGGGGTGAAATTAGAGCTAAGATGATATGTTTTGGAGCATTATTTGATGTCTAGTGGTAGGAGTGAAATTGGAGTTTGATATGTTTTGGAGCACTATTTCATATCTAGTGATAGGGGTGAAATCAGAGCTGATATAATATGTTTTGGAGCATTATTTGATGTCGATTGGTAGGGGTGAAATCAGAGCTGATATGATATATTTTGGAGCATTATTTGATGTCTAGTGAATTTAATATGTTTTGGAGCATTATTTGATGTCAAGTGGTAGGGGTGAAATCGGAGCTAATACGGAGCGGATAATGATAAAATTATATTCATATTTTTTTTTTCGGATACGGATACAGAGTGGATACCAGACATATCAGACAGATATGAATACGGATTCGGATTAGATCGGATATTTATCTAATTATAATGGTGAATAATATAAATTTTTCATAATATATATTAAAAACATGTCGTATATATCTACCATTCAGATATGGATAATTAAAACGTAAAACCATATCAGTATCCTTATCCACACGGATATTCAGATATCAAATATTCACATTTAAGTTTTTGAATATAGATAAAAAACGGATTGAATATTATCCATACTGTTTTCACCCCTACTAGTGGAGCAATATGTTTTTAATGTTCATTGAACCGAATGAGACATGCTGAGTCTGTTGAGTCATTTTGGAACTGCTCATTTCTTTAATATAGTATTTTTTTTGTCTACTAAATTGTATTAAATTAAATAAAAATAATTTACATAATAACTCCAATTTAATAAAAAAAAATTCCATAACACTTTAATGATTTCGACCAACTATAGAGCCGGCCGGATTTTTAAATCTGTAGCATTTCGAAGCATATCACAACGCAAACTGTGCTTGGGTTTTTCTTCTAGAAAAAAACACAAGCAAAAGTTGTGTTTTACTTTGCCTATTTTTTATTTTTGTAAATTACTTGTTGTTACTGATGTAAAAAAAAATACAGACATGAAAAAAAAAATTACAAACAACAAATATTAATTATTAAATTCTTGTATCGAATTGTTATTGTGTTTTTAAAATTGTCATAAAATAACTATTTCGGCTTCAAACAAAAGAAAAATAAATAACTGCTGAAAATAAAAAAAATTACAATATATATATTTTATCTTTTTAGTTTACGATCTTTTTATTTGAAAATAAATAACTGCTGAATTGATGTCATTATAAGAAATGAAAGATTCTCATTAAAGTTATGTTTTTTTTTAAAAGTATCAATTTGAAAACAAACTTCGTCAATTTTTCTACCAGTCTCAGTACCCTAATCTTTACCGAATTCATATCCAGCTCGGTAATAGACGCAGAAATTTTAAATTCAGACCGTCCTTTAACTAGATATGAATATCAAAACAGACCTCTACAATCAATAAATCCAGACCGTTCTTTAACTAGACATGAATCTCAAAACATACTTCAACAATCATTATAAACACCGAATTCCAATCATTCAGCTGGAATCGTGCCACTTCTATTTGTAACTGATACGGTACCAGAGGGAACCAAATCTGCTTGAAATCCGAGACCAGTGAACAGTAACTCTGAAATTCCTACAATTCTAATTCAGCCGTCGAACTATTTCGAGATGCGTACATGGAAAAACCAAGTGTTCTAAATGCATTTTCGAAATAATTCGATGGTTGAATTTGAATTGCAGAAATTTTAAAATTAATGTTCACTAGTTTTAGAATTGCAGCAGATTTATTTTCATACTGGAGAGGATACAGAATCATCATTACCAGTGGCTGAACCATCACATCTCCCTACCAGTAGGAAAATAAACTCAACATTAACTTTTCTTCAAAGGTAGGATTGTAAAAGAAAGGAATATGGAGCTAATCATGATAAAATAGTTATTGTACTTATATTGCACTAAGATGACAAGGATACATATATAAATATTAGGAGAATATCAAATTTTAAAATTATATCCAGCAATATAAGTACGGGTGAAGAATACATAATGATGATTGATGAATATTAAATTTGAAGATGTATGTCAAATGAAAAGTTGATTGATTCAAATATTGATTCTAGAAGCAAATAAGTAAAGTATAACAAAATAGTTTGAAAGTGACATATATCGGATATATTTATAATATATAACAAGTTAGACCAAATTTGAGATTTTTCTGAATTGTTTTATTATTTATTAAGATGGGTACAAAAAATATCAATACCATTGATTTTGTACCCATCTTAATAAATAGTTAAAAAATTCAAAAAATTATTTGGTTCAAGCACAAGTTATATGAAGAACAAGATGAATTCGATCGATCTGTTTTTGAAAATAATTAATGTTCATCTTGCAAATAAAATTTTATATTTTTATAAATGTTTTTACTATTATATATATATTACAAGAATGAGATAGTATCCGCGAGAGTATCCTCCTGTCGGTATTCGCATAGAAATAACATTTTTTTTTATTGGTGTATCCTCGCAGAATGTCACTTTTTATCCTCAAGGACACCGTCACAATATTTGTAGTATACAAAGATGTGAAAATCTTAATAATAAACAAATTACACGAACAAAAAAAATACGAGTAATAAATATATTGTCAAATAATCATGCGAGTTGGATAATACGAACACGAATTTGTTGATATATGATATATCCATTCCGAATGACATCAAGTGCAAATAATTAATGTTAATTTCCTTCAAGTCATCTGGTAATAGATAAGGACGCTGAATATTCAGTAACAACGGTTTGACAAATTACCAGAAAACCGTGACATTGGTTTGGCGTACAGGTCTATTTTGATGCCGACTAACTAAATAAATTATTTGGTTGGTACTTGGTACATTGTACATTGTACATTGTACATTGTACATTGTACACTACGGTCATTTGGACGGAAGCAGCAGCTATCTCCATTTGGAATTTCAGGCAATGAAATAAGTTCTGAATTGCAGAGCACAAGATGTTTATATCTACCTAATTTATTGAAACAATTTCTTGTGTATTACTATTTACTCTTCTAGATTTTTAAAATTCATTATAAATTTGAAAACTTCTCATTTGTTTTGCTTAGGGTAAGATTAAATATTGTGTATTCTTTTTACCGATTAGGGTAAGAATTATAATATTTTGTGATGGATGCAATCAGGGGAGAAGCCAGACTTTTAACTACGAGAATTAAATGTAAATGAGGGTCAATCATATAAATTTTTTATGTTGTAAATGGAGGTCAATTTTATAGTATTCATAACATTTTGATGTAAACTATACATAAAATAATATACATACATAAATTTTGAAAATAAATAGATGTCAATTGATCCCATTTGATCTTTCTACCTCCACCCCTGAATGCAATAGGTAGATGTATTACTCATGGTATTGATACCAGATGTTTAGTATCTTGCTCTAAAATTAAATAGATAGAAAAATATAAATGAACGAGTTTTTGAAAATTAATTTTAATCAAAATAATAATATATTGAGTAAATTAGTGAGTTTTTGAAATTTAAAAGGATAAATATGTTAGAATTTTAGAGCGAGTAATACTTAATTTTGAAAATTTTGAAGGGTATAAATGAAATCCCCCAAATTTATTAAGTTTCGTACCGTGAACAACACCTACTAAAAATAATTTAGAAATCAGGATTGGGTACCCATTGGGTTGACTGGATCAAAACTCAAAAGGCTTTCTTCTTGGATTCCTTCAATCATCCTATTATTTTATTTTAATTAAATATTTTATTTTTGAATAATAGGTCATAATTAACTCATAAGTTCTGATATATTTATAACTTATCAGAATTTATGGCCTTTTGATGTTTAATTACCTGAAAAAAATGTCTCATGTTTCATGATTCTGATCACATCGTTTGTAGAATTCAATTTTTGTAGAAAGTCCAATATATTAATAGGAATAAGATTTGGTCCAAATGGCTTTGGACCGGACACCATCCAAAGCCACTAAAATCATACGATTAAAATTTGAACAGTCGATCCGAACCGCTCAACATGATTTCCATATTAAAATGTGCTTAGAGATCAAATTTTATATTTTTTAGAAATTGTTTACTATTTTTTTAGATATGTACAACATCACTGTTTCTGAATGGTCTCAGAATAGTGATTTTGTACGTATCTAAAAAAATAGTAAATTTTTTTCAAAAAATATAAAATTTGGTCTCTGGGCACATTTTAATATGAAAATCATGTTGAGCGGTTCAGATCGACTGTTCAGACTTTAATCGTACGATTTTTAGAGGCTTTAGACAGTGTCCGGTCCAAAGCCATTTGGACCAAACCTCATCCCATATTAATATCACATCTTTGTTTGTACTTTATAAGTAACACAACATAATTTTTTAAATTATAGTATTATATATTCAATTCAAACAATATAATATAATGAATTGATAATTAAATACTAAACGATCTTGATTTTCAAAATGAAAAAGAATTCAAATAGCAATATTACAAAACCACAAAGCAAAATTGTAAAACAGTACTTGATACTACAAAATCACAAACACTAAAATTCCGCTAAATCCATGGTTGCAATTTCATTCATTGATATATCATAAAAACCGTTAATTTTTTTTTTTATAATTTTAATATCAAAATGTCTAAATTCTGTTAATTTGTCATAACAACTTCTCTATATTCTTTGTTAGAGCATATGCATTTATCTAATTGTTAAACTTGAATTTATTAACCACATCAACAATTTAAATTTTTTCTTCGCATTTTGGAACTTGAATTTGTTAGAGTATGCATTTATCGGATCTCCTGTCTGTGTGTCGGTCACGTGATTCGTGTGATACATACTGCCACCCTACATTTTATGATATTTTCAGAGGTGTTATATTATATCTATCTATAATTTCAGAGTTTATTATATTATATCTATCTATAATGATTTTGGAACTTTCATATCAACTATCCACGTTACTATTTTGTATCCAATGTGTCAATATCTTGAGATCAAATTTAGGTGAGCCAAATATCTCTTCAGATATATATATGCCAGTGAATGATTATCAGAATCAGGGATATTTCATAAAAAATAATTGAATATTTTGAATTATAATTGAAAATTAGAATACATTACATCGTTGGCCAATAATTTAATGGAAAATCTTAATAATGATTTTCATATTTGAAGCAAGAAATTGTACATGTCATCAATATATAACATGAACCAAGTTGAGCCTTGAACCTTGAAAATGAACCAAGTTGATCCTCAAATAATCATTTCACACCAAATTAGTTGTTAAACTTTCAGACAACAAAAAACCTTATTCTTTAATGTACTAGACTGTTTTGAAAGAAGTTTATCCAGATTATCCTAGTCAGTAGTTTTTTTTTTTTTAATTTTTTTTTTTGCATCACGGTGTCAAATTATAAATTTCCTATATGTACATCTCATAATTTAATTCTCTTCTTTTATTTGAAATAACCTCATATTTTATTACTTGCCATCTATCATGAATTTCAAATCATGATGTATGCAGGTTTGTAATTTTATTATTTTATTATTCTAAATTGGCTACTATTTTGTATTTAAAATTTTGTTTGTTATATATATATATCAGCGAGTTATCTATTTTGAATCCACATTAGTCACTTATCCGTTCCTTATTTGTAAATACATATTTAATTTTAAATTTTGATATCATTCTAATATCTATGTTCGTATTAGCCGCTCAGTGAACTGCAAATATAAATATGATTTTAGCACAATTTACTCTGAATATGTTCGTATTGAAATAGATGAAAAGTGAGAAAAAGTGATATTTAGAATAGACTTCAATTCCTCACTATTCCGGTTGTATTTGGTTGATAGTGGAAAAGTATAGGTAAATGAGCTAAATTCATCCAATGAAAAATATTAATTCCTCTATTCCATCTTTTATAAGGAATAGGAAATTGGCTCATGGAGAAGGGAGCAGCTTGGGTTCGATGCCCATCGGACTCAAACTAGGTCTGATGGGCTCCATCACTGTCCGATCTGCTCTAAGAACTGTGCTCATTGCTTTAATATCCGCACGATATTGCTTTAATATACGTGCGCAGGAATCTTAAAACAGATTGGACGGTGATGGAGCCCATCGGATCCAGTTTGAGTCCGATGGGCATCAGACCCAAGCTCGTCCCCATAAAGAAACAGAGAAGGAACTCAAATGTAAAAAACAAGAATTTAATCGTAAAAGTTCAAATTCAATTCCTCAAGTCCACTACCTTCTTCTTTTATTCAGCAAGAATAAAATATTTTTTTTACTTTTCCACTCTTGTCAAATTAACCCAATATATAAAGAAGAGACAAAATATACAATCATAGGTCCTTGTCAAAAATTAGGTATGATATTGTGAAATGGGGCCTAGAAAACATCTACGTCCAAGGCAGAGTTGGTTATGCACTTTTTTTGTAGACCTCAGTGGTAATCTGTGTCAGAATCAGATCATTACCTTTATAATTATAGTAGGAATTAGACATGCAACAACGTTAGTGTGTATACTGTATAGTGTATAGTCAAAATAATATTCAAGAAATTGCAATTAATTTTAAAATAGTTGACAAAATTCACACATTTTGTAAGCGAGAACATGTCTACAAATCGCCCAAAATTAGGGGGTGCAAACAGGTACGATATTACCTTACCGTATCCAAATCAGTATCTGAAAATTAAATACGGATATCTGATATATGAATATTCGTGCGGATACGGATGCGGATATGATTTTAAATTTAAATTATTCATATCTGAATAGTAGATATATAATATATAGTTTAATATATGTTATAAAAAAAATTTATGTTATTCACTACTATAAAAAGCAGATATTCGTATCCGTATCCGTTTAATATCTGATCTGTGTATTTGTATCCGTCTAATATCCGATATGCGTATCTGTATCCATCTAATATCCGATCCGTATCCGATCCGTTTGCACCCCTACCTAAAATGTGTCTGTCTATTTGCAACTAGTATTTCATGATGTATAGATATAATAACTATCATATTTAACAATTGTGCATCATGAGATATTTATTGCATTTATAAATATGATTTATGATTTATATAAGAGGTGGACTTTATTGAAAATGAATTAAGTTGTGTATGGATGCTTCTAGACAATGCAAAACTATAGGTGTATCTGTTTTGAATAGAACCAAGATAAGACAGTTGATGCACTAGGTCGATGGCTCCCACCAAATGCGAGAAAAAAAACAAAATTATTTCAATTCTCAAAATAGTAAAAAATTAACAAAGTCAATAAAGGTTTGATTAGTGCGCCAAATTAGTGGAGTAAAATGTGAAAAAAATATTGGGTCAATTGGGACAGCTGTTACTGCAAGAGAAAAAAAAAATATAACATTTTACGTCAGTGATTATATAATCGATTTATCCACTTTATATTTGCGGAATTAGGTCTTTGACAACGATTAATTGATTAAGGAACTATTTACTCGAGATGGAATGGTCTTTTTACTGTTAATTTTTTTTTTATAAATAGTTATTTTTTAGAGATATTTCAAATAATATCTATATTATTTTTTTGTTAACATTTTTGTTTGATTATTTAGACAGTGTAGTATTCTTACTAAATACAATTTACAAACTAGAAGTTAGCACGATAATTTTGATAATGTTGATTGCCTTTTTTGTAGTGCCTCTGAGACTGCTGATCACCTATTTGTTACTTGCCATTTTATTTTTACTTTGTAGAATTAGATTGGTAATCATAATAGTTTTATTTTTAATTGCACACAAGTGTTTGATCTATGTAATTTTGATTACTGGATTTCTTTAAGAAATTCATTATTGGTAGAAATAATTAGGGCCAATGTTGTAAAATGCGATTTTGTTCATGCATGAGGAAGGTCACTGTATATCGCATATGCGGTGTGCGGCCGCATATGCGGATTTTAAACTATATATTAATTTATTTCCTACTCAAAACATGCAATATATTTTTATTAAAAATAACTTGTGTAACATGTCAGAGGAAAGAATTACATCGAATTTCAACATATTAAAATCATTCAGTGAATTGGGTCTGAGTAGGGGCATTGATTCTAAAGTAACTCATTAAATTAATCAGATGCAAACAATTAATTAATTGACACTCAGTGACAGAATTGTATGATGCCAGATGAAAATAATTGCATGATTAAAAATTAATATGTCTCTTTAAATCAATATACCTCTTGAAGATCAATATGCCTCTTTAAACCGCATATATGAGACTGTATGAAGATTTTCATGCGGAATCAAACTACATGCACAAATATGGTCGCATGAACTGCATTTTACAACACTGATTAGGGTTGCTACATTGTGGATAGTTTGGTCAGCAGGAAATAGAATTTGTTTTCAGCATACCCCTGTACCTTCTATTAGAAATGTTGCGTTATCTATTATAGCTTTAACTTCTTATTAGTGTAAGTCGCGATTAGATGATTCTTATTTCAAATTATCTTTGAATTTGCCTTTTGACGTGTCTTATTTGACTCAGATAGGCTCTCTGATAGTCTTATCAAACATGGACACACATGATAGGGACAACTCCCTATTGGCTTCCGACGAGGACCCTGGTCCTGGTTAAGAAGGGTCAGATCTAGTTGAATATTTGCGTGACTGGGTGAAGTCATGATGCCATTGATGCAGCTGCTGGTTTACTACCTAATGGGATGTCTTTCGAGGATACTAGCTTCTCTTCTAGTATAAAAATTGAACGAACCACTTTGTAACAAGTTCATACAATCTCAGAAGGTTTGTTCTATAAAAATAAAAAAATTGAACGAACCACTTCATAACAAGTTCATACAAACTCCAAAATCAAAACATCTCTGTTTGGTTTCAGCTTAGTTCAAGAAGGAACTCAGGCAAGAAATAAACTTAGACCCACAAGTCCACAACCTGTTAACTCATCAAAGAGAACGCGGGAGAGGAAGGAAGGGAGCACTTACCAAGAATGGAGAGAGGAGAGGTCGGGAAGAGGGGTCGTCGACTCGTCGCTGAAGTTGTCTGGGAGAGAGGAGAGAGGTGGCGCCAAAGAGGAGAGATGGATAGGGGTGGCGCGACGGAGAGAAGACCGAGAGGCGCGACGAGAGAGTCGGAGGGGAGGCGCCGAGGGGCTCGGGCGCCGCGTGAGAGTGAGAGAAAGTGGCTCAGGTGTCGCGTGAGAACTGAGAGTGAGAGAAAGGGATTTCGTCGGTTCGATTATTTACGTTCGAATCGGTTCGATCGGGTTATGTTCGGACGATTGTTCAATAGGGTTCAATTGAACAGTAATTGATCGGACACAGATCCGAACTATTCAACAGGTTGTTCAAAGTCCGTTCAAACTCGGCCCAGTTAGTTTGATATTAACTGAATCGAACTGAACTTCGGGTTTGGTTCATATAAAAATATGTTCAATTTCTGTTCAATTGTTGTTCGGCCCACTTTGTTCATGAACAACCCTGTTTAATTAGCATCCCTAAGTGTAATTATCATTGGTGATACCAGTTGGTTATGTTGTTATGTTATTTTGTTTTGTCTGTTATGGTACTTCTCTGTTTAGTTATGTATGTTATTCGATATGCCGTTTGGTCCATTGTTATTTCTAGATAAATCATTTTAAGTCTAGTTAAATATTTGCGTGACTGTGTGAAGTCATGGCGCCATTGATGCAGCTTGCTGATTTACTACCTAGCTTCTCTTCTAGTGTAATTATCATTGGTGATACCAGTTGGTTATGTTGTTATGTTATTTTGTTTTGTCTGTTATGGTACTTCTCTGTTTAGTTATGTATGTTATTCGATATGCTGTTTGGTCCGTTGTTATTTCTAGATAAATCATTTTAAGTCTAGTTAGGTTTTATTTTAATGTTATTTTGGATATTCAGTGTTATGCACTGATTTGTATGAACTCGGTTTTATAATGAAACAGCTGGATAATATCATTTTTATATATAAAAAAAAAAAGATAATTGGGCTTACGCAAAGTACAAAAAATTGGGCCTATTTTTAGCCCAATATACACGCTGGGGAACTCATTCTTTATTTTCCTTGGCAATTTTAAACAAATCCAAGGGATGATAGGATTATTATTTTGTGATCAGATTGTTCAAACTGATCTTGACTTGTGAATCAAATCCGAGAACTTGGACTTGAATGTAAATACCCTCTCCTTTTAATGAGAAAATTTATACTTGAGGAAATCAATGAAAAGGCCCAAAACTCGGAGGGGGACGACAATATTGGGCTCAATCTGATATAACTTGATGACAATATTGGTTTATAGACTATTTAATTTTTCCAAGGGCACGACTTTTTCCTTGAAAACTTTTTTTTTTTTTTTTTTTTTGGGATTTAAAAGCCGTAGGCATTGCACTAGCGAATTATCAAAGTACATATTACAACTAGTGAAAATTAAAATACCGAAAAACAGAGAAGCCAAATCAAAGTCAAAACAACTACATACCCTGCTAAAGTAGGTAAAACCAACATCTCCTACAGCTAAAAACTACAGTTGAAAATAAAAAGGACAAATCTAAACCCTGCATAGGGCAGGCGTTTGATTACACAGTGGGCTCAATTGCCTCTGATTCTTAGTGCTGTCCAGTGAGTATGACCTGTGACAGTATTGTACCAGTAAATGAGGTATGTGTGGTTCGAGCCCAGTTTGCCAAGGAATGAGGCTGCATGAGCATTGTTCTGTGCACATATCTGATTGTCACCCTGTCAGAAGTCTACTGGTATAGTCGTATGCCCCTTGCAACTGTTTCAGCTGCTCTCGACGATGGAATATCCATTATGTTGCCCTGTATTGTAGCTTCCACCAAAGTCTTGCAATCAGAAAAAACCATGACTGTTGAACTTCCATTATTCTGCACATATAGCAGCATCTCCATCAGTGCCTGTGCTTCTGTGTGGAAGGGATCCTCACATGTTGTGTACCAGGTCTGTGTGTGTATGAGAGCCCCAGTATGATCAAAACAAAGAAATGCTGTACTGGCGTTTTTGGTACCGTCCCAGGACCCGTCCGTAAGGATTATTTGGGATCCCCGAGGTATCACTTGGGACCCTTGAAAAGTTAATTGTACCAAGAGATGTGGTCCTCACCAAACAAGTGATACCTTAGTACAACTTTTAAGTTCCACCACTTAATAATTTGTTACAAGACTAATTGCATATGATTGTTTTCAGCTATAAAATCCGAAAAACAAGTTGCAGTTTAGAAACTCGGATAAGTACTTTACAAATTTAAATTTTACAAAGTTAAGGCTTTTATCTTTCTCTCAAAAAAAAAAAAAAAAACGAACGGCAGTGCTGCTCTCGCAAATCCAAGAAAAATATCAGTACTGAGCGCTGCTGTGGAGGTTCATTAAAGGGGGACTTGTTGTAGTTCGAACTGGCTTCAGAATTAACCCAGACTGTAAAAGTAGTGCCAGATTATATTTTTTTACAATTTAAAGAATAAGGATTTATTTTTATTATTTATTTATGCTACAGGAAAATATCAGTATGGAGCAAATTGTTATCGTCTCGTTTTAAAAGTGATTATTGTGTTTTTTTATAAATTGAGTCACAACCTGATGAACAGTATGCGGGCTGTTCTCAACAAAAAAAAAATAATAAAATTTTATTTTTCTGTGAACAAAAATGTCCGTTACTCGATCATATGTGACATTTGTTCTGCTTCGATTCATGTTGAGTGTGCACTTTGGTGAACAAGGCAAGATTTTATGCAAATTGTGAGAAGAGACTGATCTGATTAGGTGATTTACCATTCTGGGTCTTAAGCTAGTATGTACTGAACCGATCTAATTTCATCATGGATATTCCTCTAATGATCATTAATTCCCGACTCAGGTCTGCTCTGAATTATGCCCATACTGCAAACAAAGAAACCCAATTTAGTGTTGTACTTGTAACAAGTCAGATTGGTGCGATACAGTTCCCTCTGGTACTGTTACCTTTGGTGTGGATATCTTAGGTCAACCACCTTGTTGCTCTCTCTCTCTAGAATCTGATGGAACGAATAAAACAATACAAAAAGACGCACAAAGAGAAGACACGGTATTTCAACGGATCACTCTAAGTCTTAGACACCGTGTTTAACGTAAAATTGAGAAATAATTTACATACAACATCGTCCTTAATTATGGCATTCATGTAGCTGGATGCAGAGGTATGTGGTATTATTAATCATTTCCTGGTGGATACTGAGGTATATAGACTGTACACTTTCGGTTGAGTCTATGTAATCAGTCCCCTCTCTGATTGATGGTGCCTTGAAGGTTTATTTTATTTTTAGAAAAAATGGGGGTCATGCCCTCATTCATATATATTGAATAATAAATTTACACAAGTTCAGTAACATACTGGTAAATAAAACAAAATGCAAGCTCAATACATTTTAGCTTTCGGAGACTAAAGAACAGTAAACAAGGTGAGAAAACAGATAAGATAAAATAGCGTGGAATATGCCCTCAATCGGTACCAGCATCTTCTGTACCAGTACTGGTTTATGGAAAAGCAAAAGATGACATGTCTCAATACATATATTTGTGAAATGGTATAGATTTTTATTTGTCAAAATTTCTAGTAATGACCCTCATTCTTTTTTTTTTAATCTATATTGTAACATTTGAATTTTATTTGACATTAATATGCATGACATAGATTGGCCTGGAGGTTTATGGAAAAGCAAAAGATGACATGTCTCATTACATATAATAATCATAGCACTTAACGTAATTTGGTTATTGTTTGTTGAGCGCACAACATATGGTGGTAATTACAATCTCATAAAGGTTGCCCGTTCTGCTCCTAGAATGCAAACCGTTCTACTCTTTTGTTCAAGAATAATTCTGTGCAAGGGTCACAAACAAGCACATTAGAATATCACAATATCATATTATCGTATAATTAGTCTTCATTAGGACAAATTTTATTTCCAATTACATATCTCGGAACCCAATACGATTATACATTAGAAGGAACCTGACGGAATTATACAAACTGATGAAGCACTAAGAAAATCATAAATTACAACATAATACAATACAATACAAGAGAAAGCATTTGCAACAACATAATACAATACAATACAATATAGAAAACCAAAATGACTACACAATGGGAAAGGTGATAATAACGAGAAAATAAAATATACAACCGACATAAGTATGATGAGATGTATGCGTTATTGTGAGGACACTACTTGAATACATGAACGGTAATTTAACGACCAATGGTAATGCTCTCCTCCGCTTCCTTATCTATATTGAAATAATTGCTTGTATGCTTAATTGCATGTTGGGATCGTTCACTAAGCAGAGTCTCTGTTTCTTCAAGATTGTACTCTTGTCTCCAAGGATGCTGCTTAACCTTGCTTAATCGAAGAAGTTCTTCAGCTACTTCTTTCATCGTAGGTCGGTCTCCCCCCTTCATACTTAGACATTCCTTAGCCAGCTCAGCAACTTCCTTGATTAATTCCATATCATCTTCATGTTTAATTTCATCATCTAGAAGCTCTTGCATTTTGTTGTCTTCCATAGCAGAAAGGAATCGAGCCGAAAGATTCCTCATTTCTTCTGGTGCATCAAAATCAATTACGGGCTTGCTGGTTAGAAGCTCCATAAGAACTACACCGAAGCTGTACACATCGCTCTTGTCTGTCAGTTGGCCAGATTGCATGTATTCTGGATCAAGGTACCCATATGTTCCTTGCACGAGCGTGACAAATTGTGCTTCATCTGTCGGAACAAGTATTGAAGCTCCAAAATCCGACACCTTTGCTGTGTAATTTTGGTCCAAGAGAATATTTGCAGACTTCACATCTCCATGGATAATTGGAGGAGATGCTGAAGTGTGCAAGTAAGCAAGTGCTTCTGCTGATTCATGTGCAATCTTTAGACGGATTTCAAGAGAAATATGTGATCCTTGTTTTTTGTAATGGATATAATGATATAGGGTCCCATTTCGAATGAACTCGTATACAAGCATGGGAACCTCAACCTCTAGACAACAACCTAAGATTTTTACGATGTTCTTGTGGTTAATTTGTGAGAGAATAAGCATCTCTTTTCCGAATTCTTTCTTTTTTCTCTCATTAACTATCTTACACTTTTTAATGGCTATTGTTTCATCTCTTAGAGTTCCTCTGTAGACAGTGCCATGGCCTCCTTGGCCAAGAATATTTGTAGTGTCAAAATTATTTGTTGCTTGTTCTACTTGTTGCTTCGTGAAGATTGTAAAACCGAACCCTTGGTTTAATCTAATATTCTCCAATAGAATCCATCCCCCATATTGTTGAAAGTACTTCTCTTTTACTTTTGAAAGGTTTCTTCTCTGATGGAGCACATATATAAGAATCCCAAGAAATAATAGAGCAACAATACCAGCAGCAATTCCTGCAATATATAGGGCAAAAATGCTTTATCTTTTGAGTAAAAATTGGACAACAAAATGCCCTATTTATTTTGTGCTCCAATCATACACATTTTGTATCTTCGGATTTAAAGTTTAAACAGTTAATCTAAACTACTCAATATAATCTCCATATTAAAATGTGTTTGGAGGTCAAATTTTACATAATTTTTTTTTTAAATTTTACTATTTTTTTAGATAAGTACAGAATCACTCTTTTTAGAAGATTTTGAACTATCTTAAAACAGTGATTTTGTACCTATCTAAAAATTAGTAAAAAAAAAAAAAAAAAAAATACAAAATTGTTAAATTTGGTCTCCACACTAATTTTAATATGGGAATCATCTTGAGCAGTTCAGATTAACTGTTTGAACTTTAAAAATAAAGATAAAAATGTGGAGCATGATTGAGGAACAAAACCAATAGGGCATTTTAACCCTACTCATTTTTTATTTGTCCTGAAAATCATTCAAAACTTCATGGAATATATCCAGAAAAGGTAGTAACATACATACCTATAGGTAGTGCTATGTTGAGATCACATTCTGTGGGATCGTTATAAATACTATGCCAGCCGAAAGGACAAGAGCAGCGATATCCTCCTTCAAGATTGTGACAATTTGCTGGCGTGGAGCATGGATTTCGGTTGGCACATTCGTTAATGTCTACATGAATATGATAAAATATCTATAAGCCAACATATTACTGCAACATATTTATAAATTCTCTCTGTTCTTCTATTTTTTTGGGTTTGCTGGGCTGTTGAGATGGCAGCTACTGTAAAAGATCAAAAGAAATATAAATAAAAATAAAAGAGAGCAAGAGCAGGAGAGAGTGAGAGAGAGAAAGACCTTGGCAGCCTCCATCAAGGTAAGGATTGCCTTCATAACCATTAGAGCAGTTGCAGATATAACCATGACCATTTACTGTCAAGCAAATACTATGATCGCTTCTGCATGTATATGAGGATTTGTTAGTTTGTGCGATGTCGCATGTCGTGTCTCCTATGACCCAATTGATCAACACCGGCAGTGATGGAGACTCATACACAGCAAGTTGACCAACACTGGTAGTGTTGGGGAGCACAAAAGCACTAAGCTCGTTAGTGGTGATGTAAGAGGTTTGGAACTTGAACGCAGCTTCCTCGACCACCGTAACATAGCTGCAACGACTAAAGTTAAACACCTCCAAGTTGTTGCTCCTCTGATCAAACCAGACCTTAACATCAGACGTTTCTTGGGGGATTGCGGTCTGGCAACAACCAATTCCAGAGCAGGATTCATATTTATCTAGAATTTGTAGGCTATCACAAGAAGAAAGGCACCCTACTGATGAGGAATTACTACTCAAGTCATGGCCAAAATAAGCAAGTGTATCACACCCAATGACTGTAAATTTGTTCTTCTCAGTGTTCAGCCAAAATAACTCACCAAAGTTAAATCCCGCAATATTGTAATCCTCTTTCTTTGTCGTTGTGTTATAGCACCGGGAACCTACAATACTGCCTACACGTGCCTGGCCCAAGGGCATGTTTATATTCAGAATCGGAAAAAAAACAAGGTAAGGTGTAGGTGTACCATTATTGTAAATTGCTGGATTGGATAAGTATGGTGTAGGTGTACCATTATTGTCTGTTGTGCGGCAAGTGACAAGGTATGCATCATTCAGGGAGCAATTTAGACCAATTCCGAAAGGGTAAGGAATGGAAATTCCACCACAGCTATCTTGGCAACCAGGCAGAGCGATGGTGCTTGCAGATTCAGTGCTTTTGATGTGGAGGAGAAGTTGGGTTAGTATCGTTATCACCGCAGTACCGTGTAAGGTACATACTACTTGCAACGAGTTTCTTTTTGTTTCCTTCATCATATTCATAAACAGCCTTAATTAGTGAATAATCCACTAATTCTTTAGATTCTACCAATAAAATATATGCACCGGTACTGCTGTTCGAGGCTCTTTATAAATATCAGGATTATACATTCATATACATCACTATTTTGTTTCAGCGACAAGTATTGAGTGCAACTGTGTGGAGCCTTTGAAAGTTCTTATATTGTACGTAGACAATCGGGTTGTTAAAATTCCTCTTCGAATTCAAAATGAAAGAAGAAAATATATTACAAAGATTTTGCTTACCAGTTGTCATTATAGCAGGATTAATCTTCAGAAGGAAATAAATTGGACCAAAAGCATCCTCTGCCTTTTCTTCTCGAGGTGAAAATTATTCTGAAAATGATTTCTGCTTTCTGTGGTGGATATGAGCCTATATTATTATATATAACACATAGGATACTTGGATTATAGGAAGTTAAGCCTTCAGAAAAAAAAATTAAAAAACTCGTGGAGTGTATTGACAAATTAAGAAATGTTACAATTTAAATCAAAATTTTAGAGGAATATATATATATATATATATATATATATATATATTGCTGCGGCTGGTGATATAAAGGTTTACAGGCAACAATCCTGGGATAAATCAATTTTACAGGAGAAAATTGCAATAAAAAAATTCGAAAGAAAAATCATCAATTATCAATAATTTACTTTCATTCAAACATCCACATGCATGCATCTGACATTTTTTTCTTGGTCGTCTTCATCATTAACCAAACAGTCTGATGGGCAACAATGACAGTAACGGACATTCTTAAAATAAATTAGTTCAATATAATTAATATTTACAATTGAAAATATATAAATTTAAATAATTATAACAATTCTCTATTTGTAAGTTCGTAATTAAGAAATATCACAATGGCTAGCAACCAAAAAATATTAGATAAAGTTCTTAATTATCGCCTGAAGGTAGGGGTGTAAACGGATTCAGATTATCCACGGTTATCCGTATCCGGATTAAACAGATACATATACTTGCGGATACGGATATTTTTAGTATATGGAAAAATAATCCGGATACGGATACAGATACGGATAATTCATTAAGAATATAAACAGAGCGGATATCCATATATATCTGGATTCGAAATTTAATCTTTCAACAGCTTTCAATTCATTTCACCATTGCGAAATTCTCAAAAAACATACATATTCATTTAAGTCCAAGAATTTTGGTAGGAAAATCATATAATCTATTAGAATAATTGATAGGTTCTCTGAACCAATAAACAATTAGTCATGCATAATTGTCACTGTGCAAACTTAAACAGTTCATTAAATTTTTGTCAATTTAGGTAATCAAATTAGGTAATTTATAATTATAAAATGAGAGTGTCTTCTATGGACATAAGGACCTATTTGTAAAATGAACATATTTTTATTTTCAAAGTTCAAACAGTCGATCTGAACCATTCATCTTGTTCTCCATATTAATATATGCTTGGAGACCAAATTTTACATTTTTCTGATTTTTTACTATTTATTAAGATGGGTACAAAAAATATCAAATTCAGACCATTGAATTTTGTACCCATCTTAATAAATAGTAAAAAAATTCAGAAAAATATAAAATTTGGTCTGCAAGCACATATTAATATGGAGAACAAGATGAACGGTTCAGATCGACTGTTTGAACTTTGAAAATAAAAATATGTTCATTTTACAAATAGATCCTTATGTCCATAGAAGTCGTTGCCCTTGTCGTTTTTGTTTTTCTGTTTGTTTTTCTCTGTTCAAATCAGAGCTCTCCGTTGTTTGTGTTTTCTTTGTTTGCCTTAATGAGTCAACGCACTAGCGCGACTTTTCAATTAGAGAGAGAGACCGTTGTAGCATTCCAATTAGAGTAGCACAACTTATATATTTTTTTTGTTTCTAGAGCAGCAAATTGGATTTGGAGGACCAAAACCCAGTTCACATCTCCGTTGTTGGGCTCACATCGAAATTAACCAGGGTAAGCAATTCTCTTTATCAGATAGGGCAAAATAACAAAATTCAATTAATGTAAACTAAATATGAATTTTCAGGATAGAGCAGATGCCCTACCTTGTGACACACTGCATCCGCTCTTGCGTGCATGAATTGAAGCAAATTGTATGGCTTTGAGCAGACATCATACCGATTTGGATCTGATGCTCATCGAAAATACCCCGCTTTACTTTTGATATGTTACTCAGCTTTTTATTATTTAATAAAAACATACAATGCTATAAATATTAAAGGAAACCTTCATCACTTCTTACTCAAATTAACAATTATAAGTGAATTTAATATCTTTAAGAGATCATTATTTTAGAGTATTTTTTACAAAGTAATAATTTGACAAACACTCATTATATTTTAACAATGTCTTTGTGTGATTATATTTTTCAAGGTCAACCGGAGAATGCAAACTGAGAATATAATATGAAAGAAATTTACTTGAATATCTTTTCATTGTTATTTTACACTCGTAATTTTTATAAACAATATCTACAAAATCTTGTAACTGATATATAAGAAGAATAAAATATTTCTAGAAGTACCTTGTCCTAATATATGCCTGTTGTATTTTGCAAACCGAGACTAAACGGGTTACGATATTGACAGAACTAATTTAGCTTACGAAGTACAAACTTAATAGAGACAAAATAAAAAAGAAATATACGTGAGAGTCAAAATAGCTCTGTTAATATATTTACCGAACAAATGCAACAGCTGTTGTTTACTTAATTCGTTTGAAACTTTCTAGAAGCGCATTACAAGTTTGACTTGACCGTTTAATTGTTTAAAGAGTCAAGGTTAGTGTACTATATTCTAGAAGCTCCGTTGAATGTTAAAAAAATGTTTTTGAGGCTGTTATTAATTAATTGAACTTGGAAAAGAAAAAAAAAAACAACGTTAATAGATGCATTGAGAATGATGGTACGGTACCAACTACCAATTAAGTACGGTACCAACGAGATGCAGGAGATATTAAATATTTCGAGCTGGAACTAATCAATTGAACAGAACAACCCCACGGAAAGAGACAATCCATGTGTTTCACAAAATGAAGGTAGTGTATTACAGAAGGGCCAGGCAGGGCAAGACGGGCACGGGCAGTGTCCGGGTACGGGCGGGCACGGACGTCACGGGCACACGGGCACAACGGGCCGGGCATCACGGGAAAAAAAAAATTTCTTCCCTACCCGTTTAATGCCCGTGCCCGTCACGGGCGCGGGGGCAGGACGGGTAGGGCAGAATTTTTTTTTTTTTACTGTTTTGTTTTTTTTACTGTTTGTTTTTTCTGTTTTTTTTATAAATTCAAATTCTAAATAATTATAAATCCAAATTCATACCAATAAATTATAAATCCAAATTCATACCAATTTAAATTCATTTGACATGGTTGTAACTCGATAATTTTTGTTATAATAAAATATAAATTAAAAATTTCTTAAATCAATTACTTTAAAAATAATTAAGCTCTTATTTTAAAACAATAGATTGAAAAATAAACGATGTTTTTTGGCACTAAACGACGTTTTTTGGCACTAAAAACCTTAAACTTAATTTTTGAGGCACTAAACGATGTTTTTTGACAATTCTGATTTTCCGGATACCTGGGGTTAACCCCTTTCCGAATTGACGTCATACGCGTCAATCCAACTTTCCTAGCAAAAGTTATGGTCGTTTAAAGTTTAAAAAAAAAATATTTCTCATTTTTGAATTTAAAAAAAAAAAAAATGGCCAGTGGGGTCCGGCTGGGGTGGAGGTGGAGGAGAGGGGGGGGGGCCGGGGGGGGGAAATTTGAATTTGAAATTTTGAAATTAGTTTTCGGAAAAAAAAAAATCCACGGGCACGGGCTCACGGGCAGACGGGCACGGAGTGCCGGGCACTCACAGGCAGGGAAAAAAAAAAACGGGTCCGGCCCGTTTAACACCTGTGCCCGTGTGCCCGTGAGTGCCCGTGGCACGGGCACGGGCAGGACGGGCACGGGCACGGGCAGGGCACGGGCAGGGCACGCCCCGGGACATTTTTAGAACTCTAAATGAAGGACATAAATCATAAATGTTATGAGAGTTCATATGGCTCTGGAACTAACTGGTACGTGCAGGTACCAGCAATAAGCATGGTATTTACATTTATTATAAACATATATAGCCATATGATGTACAAGAACTTTAAAAGATGAACTCTTATAAAAATGGATTAGAACCCCTTAAGCCGCATGTTAATGTGTTAAAACTTTTAGCCTTCTTCCTTCAATCCAAATAAAAGAAAGTGTGTGTATATATACCCATCAATCTTCTGTATATAAACCAAACAAAATTTGCCCCTCTATTAAGCATCTCAAGTCATTTCCTACTTTAGAATTAAAAGTAGTAGGCAAATTCTATATCCTTTCTTTAAAGCCACAAACCTTAAAAAAAAAAAAAAAATTCTATATCGTTTCTATCCCGACATAATGTAACAGAAAAAAAAAGTAAAAACAAAAGGTAATAACAAAGAAAGAATAGAAGAAAGAAAGGAAAAAAAGAAAGAAGCTGAACAAAGCCCCACAATTCCTCAACATAAGCAATCAAATTTATATTCATGCTCTTCTTTCACTATTATTGTTCTCCAATTGCATCAATGGTATAAGAGGTGGTCTGAGTGCACGATCACCTCCATATGTTGCCCCTCTCTTAAGAGAATTCGGTAAAATGTTGGAGCTATCGCCATTAATTTTCTCACCAAATCTGAACTCATTAGGATCAATTTTAGGTGGACAGGAAAAACTCCGACTATTCTTCATAAATCCCACTGAGGCGCCGTCCCGGGGTAGCGGTACCAGTACCACCCTGTGCTCCTCATCAGTTGCTTCTGTATAAAACATGTCATCCCCTATGTCGTAGAAGTTTCCTGTTCTAACCTCTTGGGCCAGCGAGCAAGCCCAACAAAATTGCCACTGAATGCAGTCTGTCACTGATGAATGGCCACAACAGGATGGATTACCTGGCAGTTTAAATCTTTTTCTCATCTGAATCCTCCAAAACCCCCCATACAACAATGCGAATATACATAACACAACTCCTGCTATCCCGACAACGTATCGTACTGTGACATCGTCTATGTTAAGGGCAGTTATGTAAAAAATTAGTAATGGCCCGATGAATAACAGCGCGAATGTGGCTATGTGCACGTACATGTTTCCCATGCCTAGCCTCTCAAGGTTCCAACCAAAGACACAGATAGTGCAAAGAGACGAGAGAATGAAGACAGTTACGTCATCCCAACAATCAAAAAGCCCGCCAATCCACTCGGGGCTAGTCACCACAACTGTTCGATTGTAAACCATCATTAGCTCAGTTTGATCGAGTTGTGGTACAGTTGAGTTATGGTTTTCGTGCTGAGACCGTCTTTCACCATGTTCAATGTCTTCTGATGCTAGTTCTTTCTGCCTAGCAAGAGGTCCGAAAGAGGTAAACAAACCCGCTATAATCGGGGCTACTATCCCAATCGCGTATCCAAGATTCAGAGGCCAATCCGGTCGGTTGTGTCTATTATAAGCCCAAAAAAGCGCACAACAGAAGTATTGAGCGAAACATGTTAGATGGAGAAGAAATACCACAAATAACATGCTCACCCTTTCATGAGGTTTTGGCCAATTGCCCTTCGAGTAGAGATTCCTCACATCTTCTCTATCTTGTGGCTGCCATCTTAGAATAAGTACCAAATGGTGAAAAATTCTCGGGTGTTGATACACACACATAATGGTGAACAGTGCGTTTAGTATTTGATTTACCACCTCAGTCCATTCTGATCTAGTTGAACTGCTCGGTATTGCGCTATTGAGAGCTCCGATCGATATTAAACCCCAAATTACTAGCCCGATTGCAACAGCTAACAACCATATAAACAAGGCAATGTTAGACGGGTCCTTGATCCATTTCTTAAACCAAACAACGAAGGATTGCCATCTGATCCTTCTAACAAAGGGTACGCGAAAGCGGTTTCTACGGTTTGGATTAAGCTGTTCGGTTGAGGCAGCATCGCCGGTACCTTGGTTTCTGTTTTGCGCAGCACGGCGTATAGGCAACCACCGGCCTGCCATGAACCACTCTTTGGATGGAGCAGCTCTAAGAAAATCTAAAAACCTAGTTTCTTTGCGGCCATGAACAATTGCTCCTTCTTCGATTGACGGGATGTATATGGGTATGGGTATGAAATCCATAAGCTTATTTTTGGGGTCACTCTTTTGATTAAATGTGGAAGGCATGTTGGTGTCGATTTGCATTTTGACATCAATCACTTCCTCAATTTCATTTTGTTGATGGATTGAAGGGGGTGGTTTGGCCTCATTAGGCATTTCCCTCGTTTCACTTCTTTGATTGGATGAAGAACTGATACTGGTAAACATTGGAGCCTCAACTTCATATACATCAACGTAGTCATCTCGGTACTGACCATTGGCATTTCGGTCTATGCTGGTTGATGAATGAGGCATTTGGTGAGGTTTTGGGGAGTTAATTAATGTCGCTTTATTACACTTCAATTGCACAAATGTTGCTCAATCATCTGAATTGACAGAAAGAACAGGTAAAATGGTGTCAGAATTTTAGCTAACAAAAAATAACCTTCTGTAAGAAAAACAAGTAAACAATAGCTAAAAAGCCGCCCCATGTAAAATTGAATAGACATCACAAAAAAGTTTTATTTCATTTTAATACATGACCAAAATTCCATTGGAAGCCAGATGTTAGTGAATTATGGGGAGAGGAATAAAATTTAAATAACAATTATCAGTGGACCATCCTGAATTAAATTAAATTGGACATTGATCGGTCTATATTCTTCCTTGGTTTTTTGGTAGTATGTTGATAATTAATTTTGTGCTAAAATTGAGATCCTCATATAAATTCATCCCTACCTTCGCTGCAAAAATTAAAAAGGAGGTTGCATAACCGTCCGACCTGCTTTAAGATCTGTGCACAGCGCTTTAAGATCCGTGATCGGCCGCTTTAATATACATGTGCACGGATTTTAAAGCAGATCTAACAGTTATGGAACTCATCAGACAAATTTAAGTCCGATGAGCATCGGACCCAAACTGCTGTCAACTTTTAGATGCAAGATTTTGAAGCATTATTATTTATTGATTTATGACGGTGCATTTATTGGAGATATATATTCACTATTTGTCATTACTCCACCACAAATGCTGGTTCTTTTCCAAGCGTAGAGGTGTCTGGTGGGACTTGAATTTAAATGCTAGAGTAATTATTAAACACCATCAAATTTTTTGAAGGATACATATCTATCTTTTATTTTTTAGTCAAAAGGCTATTAATTTCCTATAAAGATAACAGTCATCATCATTCCTACTATGTTTTTGGTTGTTCCATACACCTATCTAAATCAAACTGATGATACCCTCAAAGAATCTCTGAACACAATCAATTTAGTTTATGAAGAACTTAACAAGATTCAAATAATAAAAAAAAGACACAATGGCAACTATTTGATCATAAGTTATGTACATTAAGTCGTCTCTTTTCAATTAAGTTACTATAATTTCCAAAAGGCCCAGATAAAGTCATGTATAAATTATTACAATATATATATAAAAGATGAGAAAACTGGTTTTGATCCTTTGGATTCTATACAAATGAAATCAGGTCATTCTCGTTCTATTTACCAGAAAACAAAGATGATCATTTGTGATTGGGGAAAGAGGAGTTGACTAATTATATCATCCCTAAATGTGCCATTGGGGAAATTAAACTAAAAATTAGAAGAAATTTCTAGTTAAAGCATGGAAAAAAAATCAAGAGCTTAGAAGAATTAGTACCTAGTAGAAGTAAAGCAAGATATTTCCATTCCCCAAGAGCATCAATTCCTGAATCCTTTGCTAAAATTCAGTAGTGTAAGAAAGGCACAATACTAAGGCTCAGCTTGAATTTATTGATGAAAAATGAGAGTGTAAGAGGTGAGGAGAAGACACACATGGCATTTTGCAATTAATTATGGTGGTATCATATTGAATTTTTTGGGTAGAAGTAGTAAAATTATGTAGGGGATTAAAATTGACTTGAGGCCGTGTATGAAACGCTCTCATCTTCATTCTTCTCAACAATTAAGGAAGAACTTGATGGGGGTGGAAAGTCCAGTCATGAGTCATATATGGTGGATGAGTTGACTGAAAGATGAGTTTTTTTTTTTTATATATATTTTTTGGTTTGTTGGATTCTAGTTATTGAAAAATAATAGAAGAAAGAACAATATAATGGGTCCCACGTTACCACTAGACTGCATATCTTTTATTTTTAGTGAAATTTCATGTGCACTCCTTAAAAATCTTAAAATTACTTATTTTCTCAATAAAATTCATGAATATCATATTTGTTGATTTTTTTTATTAAAACTCATTTTAAATTTGTAAAGTATCTGTTTTATATTTTATTAAAAAAAAATTAAGTATGTGTTGATAAATATTCTTTTTTTAATTGCTTGGTTTTTAAGGACATATGATTTTTTTTCTTTTACTTATTAAGCTATAGCGTCATTTAGGCATATGCTTGTTTGTGTGTCACGAGTAATAAGTGAACCATATGCTCTCAAAACCAGACATTTAGAAGACTAAATATTTTTTCTTAAACATGTTACATATTTTTTTATTTTTATAATAAAGGATAAATGGTCACTTTATAATTTTAAAATGAGTTTAAATATAAAAGTTAATAAATTGAGTAAATTTTATGAGTTTTTTAAATTTAGAAGGATAAATATGATAATATGAAATATGTGTAATTTCAAGGTTTTGAGGGGTATACATGAAATTTCCCCTTCTTTTTAATTTTTTTAGTTAGACTGCATTATTTTTTTTGGGGGAAGTTAGATTATACCCATCGAAACTGTTATATTTATATATTTCCCAATAAAAGTCTAATTTTAGATATGCATGTAATTAAGTTTTAAAATCTCGGTATTTACACAATGAAATGTTTAAAAGGAATTTAAAATGATATTGAAATTTTAATTTGTGAAGTTTCTCTACTTATGCCGGTTATCAATTTTTGTTAGGATTTTAATAAAGATAATTTAATAATGTGTTTGAAGATTGAAATTGTTTCCTTTAATTTGTTGAGGAACATAAATGATCAAATAATGTAATTTTATAAGAATACATCAAATCTAAAATAATGTAATTCAGCAATTGGATTAGAGAGGATGAGATATAATTAACTTGGAATATATTATAAAGAAATATTCAAGATTTTGAGATTTATATGAGCAAATTTTCAAATTTAGATGGGTATGTATCCAACTTCTCCTTCTAGTGGCTCTGTTGTGTTATTTTTCTCACTCTAGTGTCAATTGGTACAAAATGGAGTTGATAGAAGCATTTTCATATACTTGCCCGTTATGTTAATAAAAAAAAATATTATCTTTATCCGTACCTGATAAGCTAAATTAAAAAAAATCTTATCTATACTCATCTTATTGAATACGGTATGGATCAAGTAAACGGATAAAAAAGTGTCATTGAATAAATATTATTATATAAATATTATTCTTTTTATTTTTAATTATTACCGTATTGGACAACGGGTAAGGAATATTCTTTATCTGCTCTTATCTAATATATTAACGAAAAAAATCTATATTATTATCTTTATTTGTACTCGTACCCAATAAGTTAAATAAAAAAAAATCTTATTTGTATCCGTCTTATTGAATATTTATTGAATATGATCTTTTAAATATGTACCATTGACACCTCTGAATCATTGCAAGTCATTTTAAGATCAAAATGAGGCGTGTACGTCAATTTATGGTCATAGCGACCCAAACTTTTTTTATGAATAAATATAAAATTTATTAGATGTGTAATAAAATATTAAAATAACTAAAAAAAATATAAAACTGAAAAATTAAAAAATTGGGTATTTTGAGATTAAAAAATTCGGTATAACGTGTCCTTACAGTTAGACCTATAATTGCATAACAAGTCAACAGCCGACAATTAATTAGGGGCAGCTTTTTTCAACAAATTGCATGCATTGGGCCTATTTGGGTTGACTATGGAATATGAAATTGTACATAGGGAAGTTGAAAAATAAAATTTGAATATGTTGAATAAAGAGAGGTGAACCAACTGATATCATGTTAATTCTAAGGTCAATTTTGATCTTTGCTTCTTGGATTTGTAAATATTTAAGGAACAGAGGAACAGGTGAGGTGATATCACTAATCTCTCTTTGAGAAAAGTTAACAACTTCACAAGAAAATATTAAATGCTTCTAGATATGGATTTTGTGGATTTTTGGTTGAACTTACATTTTGTGATCATGTCCATACTAATCATATACGCAACAAATTTATGAATAATTCGCGTTTTATTTGTTTTTTTTTTTATGTTTCCGAATCAAACTCCTAATAAAACGCTAATCACGAATTAATCGTGAGAAAAACTTGAAATTTTTTTTGAGGTTTTTTTATTTTTTTGTTGTCCAAGTTATACTCGAATCATGAAATTTTAACTCCGTCGAATTGAACCCAAACTATTCATTTATTACTATATATGGTCATGTCAACGCAACCAACAGGAAAAATGGTAGTTTCTGCCAGTGTTTTAAAATTCGGTCTATTCGGCCAAATATTCTTATTCGGTTGCAATCCGAATAAAAAATCTATATTCTGTCCGAATATGAAGTTTAGAGCATATTACTAGTTTAGAGTATATTAATAGTGATAAAATACCGGTTTAAAGTATATTAACAGTGATTTATACCACATATTACTGGTTTAAAGTATATTAACAGTGATAAAAATACCGGTTTAGAGTATATTAACAGTGAGTAATGCCACATATTACTGTATGCTGGTTTATATATATGAATTCTCATTTAAAATCCGCATATATAAATCCGAATACAAATCCATATATGCGGCCGTGACCTTCCGCATACCAAATGAAAACCGAATTTCAAAACACTGGTTTCTGGTAAAGCTGAGTGTTTATAGCTGTTTCAAGGAACCATATTCATGTAAATACTCTCCTTTTGTTTCCCTATTCTAAAAAAAATATATCAAACGTTGTATTTAGAAAATATAGGTTATTATCTATACCCAATTATTCTTCATTGATAATTAATATTTTTAATTAAGGAGCACATATCCAAGGGTTTGAACTAAAAAAATTTAGACTGGAGGCTGAGACATAAAATGTATATGATCACTAAAATTTGAATTCAAATCTCCACAACTACAAAATAAAATTATAATTAGAACTACAATCACAGATTTAACATTTTATGAATTCAGATCCAGTGAAATACCTGACTCGAGTAGAATGAGATCTCTGAGCTATCAGTTTCAGTCCGGTACAAATCTCAATATTTTAAATAGACACCGAATTGATTTTGGCTCAGTTGAGAGTATTCTATTGCCTTTGGTGTGTGTGTGAAGCCGGGAAGACTATATAAAAACTTTAGTAAACAAAAATTTAATTAAGTTTCAATATACACGATTAAATTATTAAAAATTATGGACTGGCGCTTGAACTAAGTGTAGATCCATACATGCATTAAAGGAGAGGTAAGCAAGGTTTCAAACTTTCAATATACATGATTATTAAATTATTAGTAATCTTTTTTCTAATAGAACATGACTTGATACAGATAAATAAACATGTACAAAGTTTAGATGTGGAGGTATGGTTGAAAACAGTATGGATTATATCCGATCCGTATTCAATTTGTATACGAAAAATTAGATGTGGATATTCGATATTCGATATTCGAATATCTATATGGATATAGATACTGATATGGTTTTACGTTTTAATTATCTGTATTCGAATAGTAAACATATATTATATATTTTAATATATATTATGAAAAAAATATTGTTATTCACCATTAAAATTAGATAAATATTATGAACTTTGATATTTTTAATATTATTTTAATGAATATCAGATCTGTATCCATATCTGTATCTGGTTGATATCCGATCCGTATTCGTATCCGGAAAATTAAAAAAGAAATATGAATATAATTTTACCACTATCTGCTCCGTATTTGCTCTGTTTTCACCCCTATGTGGAGGTCAATTATATTATTTAGGATAAATTTTTTCCCTAAAAATATTATTATGCTACGAAAACATAATTTATTAAGTACTTACTATATCACATAATTTTTTTGGAACAAAATGTAAATCAACCTTTTCCTATCAGTTCACTAAAATAATTATATTTCTTCAATTATTAAGGACCATTATTAGAAAGTGTACCTTTTCAAAAAGCAAAGAACAAAAAATTGTCCTGTCATGCTATTTATATTGGCCAGTTATCACTTATCAATAGGGCTGAAAACGGAGCCGGATAATCCGCTTCGAATCCGCTCCGAATCCGAGCGATATCCGTATCCAGATTAAACGGATTCGGATAATACCGGATACGGATCCGGATAATTCTTGTGCATGCCTATTTGTTCCGGATACGGATTCGGATAAAATCCACAGACCCTAAACGGAGCGGATATCCGCATGTATCTGTTTATCTTTTTCTTGCTATGGAAATAGAAGAGTATATAACAGCGTTGGTTTTATTTACTCATCTGTTGTGGGACTATAATATACAAGTTATGATCCGGACCTTCTCATTTTCTCTTCTTTTTTTGATCCCGCTCTTTTCTCTTTCGTGCACTACCTGTCCCATCGCTCCTCTCTCCCGTCCAAGCACCAACGAGGTAACTACGTTTTCTAGGGTTTCCTCCTCCTCTCCTCTTGTCTGAAAGGAAGGATTTCGCTTGGGCGAGGTGCTGAAATTAGTAGGAAAACGAAGGGGCTTTTCCGATCTCAAAACCCGCTTGCTGTCTCTCCGCTTCGCTGGTACCCTGTCGCACAAAACATAGCGAAATGGAGCAAATTCTAGGTAAATTGATACTCTATTGTGTACTCTCTTATCTACTGGATTTCTCTTGCTAATTTAAATTAGTGGGAACTAATCGGGGTTGAATGAAATGAAGTTGTTGAAAAACTGCATAATTGAAATTGTGCTTGCTGGTTATGAAAATTTGGGGTTGCTGTAGCCTCCGATTAATAAATTAATTATCTTTAGAGATAACATGCAAAACCTATTGTAATAATTAGAGGATAAAATATACATAGAAATGGAGACAAAGAAATCAGAAAATGATTTGTGTTATTGCGTAGTGGATTACAAGTGTTTACGGGCTCATAATAATTAAATAAAAATCTCTTTATGTAGGAAATCTGAAAATGTCTACGGAAATGAGCTTGGTAATGAAATAGCTAATAATGTGGGGCCTTCTAATGAAGTTGGGGCAAATCAGCAAGAGAATGCAGCTACAGTGGCTCCAAAAAAGAAAGCTCTAACATCTAAAGTATAGGTAGAGTTTCACAGAGAGAAGACACAAGTGGAAGTTGATGGGAACATGGTGATGCGCGTGAAGGCTACTTGCAAGCACTGTGCTAGAGTGTTTTGATGGAACAAGCGGCCGAGGAACATCTCAATTGACGAATCACTTGAAAACTCACTCTACTGGTTTACGTCAAAATTTGCTACAAACATCCATGAAGAGTGTTGATGGTACTTGTACTCTTAGTGCATATAAGTATGATGAAAGCGTAAGCCGAGCTAAACTTCTACACATGTTCATTTTGCATGAGTATCCTTTCACTATGGTCGAACATGCCGGGTTCATTGATTTTGTTAAATCTTTACGCCCGTCCTTTCCTTTAAAGAGCCGAATAACTCATGCAAAACAGATCATGGGGGTCTATGTGGAGGAGAAGAAGAAGTTGTATGATTTGTTTGCTTCGATGTCCTGTCGAGTGAGTGCAACAATAGATTTGTGGACCTCAAGGCAAAATAAATCATACCTATGTGTGACAGCCCATTTCATTGGAGATGATTGGACAATGCAAAAAAGAATCATTAATTTTATACACATGGGTGAAAAGCATACAGGGTTGAATTTGTCTAGAACTTTTATTAAAAACATGACGGGTTGGAATCTCGATCAGAAACTATTCTCTTTGACATTGGATAATGATCGGGCTAATGATGCGTGCGTTAGAGATATGTACTGGTTATCAGTACAGTCCATACCAGTTTTAGATAGGTACTGGTGCACTTTCTTAAACTGTCAGGGACCAAAGCACAAATAATTAAAATGTAGGGTCTAATATGCTAAAATTAGAGGCCTTGGTAATTTGTCCTTATCAAGGGGCTTAGATGTAAGATGCTAAATATTTTGAATATATGAGTTTGGCCGAAATAAATGAGAAATTGAAATTTAATTTGAATCGGACCAAAGCCTAATTATTATTTGAATTTTATAAAGGTGTGCCGGTAATTTTTTTGTGCAAGTTATGTACCAATTGTAGGTACAATAGTACAATACATTGATACTTAAGTAGAAAAAAAGGAAGTACTAATCTTTATTCACAGTTGAATTTTACAAAGACCAAGTAAATTTTATAAGGGTGCACAAGTAAATTTTATATACCAGTTGTAGGTACAGCACTTCATGGTTGCTGACATTTTAATGTTGTTTATTGTGCTTTTTTTTTTTATCTAATAGGAACTTCATCAAATCCTTTGATGCCATGAGTAGAGTGAATAATGCTTCAAATTTAGTGGCAAATAATATCTTAGTGTCCTTTATTGCAAAACTATAATTTTTGTGCATAAAGTGATACAGTTTGTTTATACTAGTTTCTATTATTTTGTAGCTAAAAAATGTTATATTTTGTGCATCAATAGTAGTATAATTAATTGCACTGTTATTTTGTAAATCGAAAGTCTTATATGGCTATATGCATGCTAAGATGGTAGTTTTTTATATTTCAATTTTGTTAATTAGTATTTATATTTTAAAGTTTATATGACTCAATTATCCGATAATTATTCGTATCCGTATCCGTTTAACGTGAATTTGGTTTTACATTTTGACATCCGTTTATTATCCGTATCCGTATCCGTATTTGTTCATTGAAATGTGGATGTAGATATGGTATCAGCATTATCCGCTCTGAATCCGCTCCGTTTACACCCCTACTTATCAAGCTTCCACGCGTAGCGGTGAGAATGATGTTATTATATTTATACGGAAAACTTTGCCAAGATAATCATTGCTTCCTTCTGTTTCTAAATTAGATAAATAGAGCACTGTAGATGAAAAGAGAAGGAATTATTTTGATGATAAATATTTGTACAATTTTAATAATAAATTTTCCAAAAAAGAGGGCAAATTAAATTTATTAGTATTTTATTAGACATATAAATGACTTAACAATAATATTTTTTATAAAATATGATGAAACATGCACCAAATTCTATGATTTTTAATTTTGTACAGACATGATATGTAAATAGTAAATTTACGTATAGATTATGTTTATAATGTTGGTTTTTTAAATTAAGCTTCATTTTTTTTTTTTAAAAGAGGAGAGTTCAAATGCATATATATTTTGTGTCCTTATTATGGCTCTATTTTGAACCACTATAACTTAAATTTAAAACTTAAATATCAAAATAAAACGGTTAAATATGATCTATATCATTTTCTCTATGCACACATAAAAGATCATGACATTTTGATTTTGTCTTGATTAGAATCAATAGCTTATCCAGAAATTGTTAAAATTTCTTTATTTGTAACTCTCTTATTTTAAAAAAGATCATGGCATTTTGAACTCTCTTCTTTTAAAAAAGAAATTGTTAAAATTTTCAAAATAAAGATTCTGGACTGATCTCCTCAAATTGAAATACTGACACAAATGAACACTGATCAATATATTGTATCAGATTTAGTAGCACAGTGATCTAGATATATTTTTCAAATTCTAAACTTTTATGTATTTACCTATAATTTTGAGACTTCCAATTCTGACAAAAAAAATACAGGAAACATAATTATTAATAATTATTAGAATTAAAGACGCTATGCAATAGAGAAGAAAATACGTGACACGCCGTGACGTGACGTGATCAACTTTTTTTTTCACGTGACGTGACGTGACCAAAATGGTAGCGGATGGTCACGTCACGCGAATGGTCACGCCACGTGTAGTCACGCCATGACCATACGTGACGTGACGTGTCGTGACGTAAATTAGTCATGTCAATTTTTTTTTATATTTTAATTTAAATTGTTGAAAATTTAGAAAAAAAATATAAAAATTTCTAAAATAAGTAAATAATGTTGTAAATATTATCTATTACTTTAAAAATTCAAATTACAAACATTCATTATACTAAACTAAATAAAATAAAAACCAGTACTACATTAGTACCAATATCACTGATTTTACACTAAAATAAAAATCTGAATACTCTATACATATAAAAAAGATTGATACTCTATGTTTCATACCGTGACGTGACTGGTTCGCGTGATATGACGTGAAGTATATTTTCACTAGAATGTGGTCACGTCACGCAAATAATCACGTCACGTAATCGACAATGACTAGTCTCTAACAACAACATGAGCAATAACCAATAAGCAATGAAAAAAAGTACACAATAAAAATGACAATTTTCAACGGACTTGTGAGCCCAGTTTTCTATGCATACAAATAGAAATCTATCTATATATTAATTTTGGATGGGGAGTGAACAGTGTCATCTTCAGTTATTTTCAGTAAAATAAATAGTACCGCTGACAAATAAGTCCCACTTATCAGAGAAATGTTTTTGTTTTTTCTTCTTTCATTTTCACCATTCGCTCGAAAGTTCTCCTTCGCTGCGATACTCTCCTCCTCTCGAACCTTCTTCCGCCGCTCGGCTAAGTTGGTTTGAGAACCTTCTCCTCTCGAAAGTTCCTCCAATCCGCCTCTCATCTCTTTCAATCTCGGTCTCTCTCCCAGATATGACATTCGTCTCATCTCCAAATCAGACCAAATCCCTTTTCCTCCACCCACCCCTCCAAGACTATGCTGTCCTCTCTCAGCATTTTCTCTTGCTCCCTATTGTCTCCCTCCTCTCTGCTGGTCCCGTCTTCTGATTCCGATCTACCGCCGACTCTAAGCTCACGTTCACTCACCTTCTCTACAGCAGGTATCCTCTCTCTCTCTCTCTATCTCTCCTTGAGAAATTAGCTCAGCTGTTAAGCTGATATTGCACTCCAACATTGCTATGTCTCAACCAAAAGGAGAAGTTACAGAGGATTGACAATACTGCATTACTACAACTGTACTTGATATGTTTTTACCCACCTGAAAAACCATTCTATTTCTAGATCACTTAATTAGACGTACTCCCCGTTGTTTCAGTTTTTGAAGCTTATCTACTGGATTTCACTAACAAATAATTTTAACAAATCCTTACACAAGCATAAACCAAAGCATAATGCAAAACAAGATTAGTGTCAAGCAGCACATTTCCATTAGCACCCTCATGCTAATGTCATACAGGAAAATGTCATGTTGAAAGTACATTGCCTTTTGAATTTCACCTTTCTTGCACAGTCCATGTATAAAAGTGCAATAAGCCATGACACCAAATTATGTTTTAAAATTGAATTTCACCTTTCTTGCCCAGCCTCACATCAGGCTAATACCACTATTTTAAAATTGAATTTTTATTTCAAATTTGTATGTTACAACTCTATATTGTTTTTTCTTTTTCGAACAATCATCAACTGATATGCTAACATTCCTATATTATACCAAATTATGTTATCTCCATTACTTAAACTAATATCATCCTATACACTGATATGCTCATATTCTATTTGATTGTTCTCAATGGTAGAAATCCACGACAAATTCATCCTCACAATTCTACTCTACTATTTTATACATCTCCTTAAGTGCTTTGGGCTTTCTACAGATACTAAGGTATTCCTCTATTCTTTTTTTTTTTTTTTTAATTTTACATACATAAATTCTCAAATCTAATATAAACGCTTAATTAAGTTTTGGAAATCTGTTGTACATGTTAATTTTACTATCTGCCTATGTATATATATGTCCATTTAGGTTTTTATATGAAATTGACATAAATACTGATCTAGCTTATTACACATCCTCATAGACTATATATTTTTAGTTAGACATGAAATTCTCAAGTAACTTCCTCAATTTTATTTGATACTGAAGCAGAATCACAATTTCTTGTATTTTTATAACAGTACTATGCATACAGTTGTATATAATGTTGTCGACTGGAACTTGGAAATCAGAAAGGGATACAATCTGAAGGTATGCCTATGATCCCAAGAAAACATTTATGCTATGAAAAATATTCCTTTTCTGATCATAGTGACATCCTGAGTATTTAGTAGATCATAGTTTTTTTTTAGGTCCTTTTATTTGGCATATTAAATGGGGCACATTATTTTAGGTCCTTCTATGAGCTCCCTGCACCTGTAGTTTGTCCTCCTAAGCTCTCAGTACGCACAAGAACTTTTATTATTGTTCATTTATGTCTCTACCTATTGGAAATTAATATAAAGTGAAATATCTTGAAAACATTAAATTAATAAAGTACCTTTTTATGTGTAAATGAAAGATAGAAAATGTTCTCAATATCAAATTTATTGTCAGATTTTGATTATGTTACTTATTAAGAACTTTGTAGGAAATACAATTATATTTTGCAACTATTGTCATATTTTCATTAGGGTCTTCTATTATATTTGAGCGCCTATTGAGCTTGAGAGGAAGAAGATAGACTGGCTCGATCTATTTTATATGTGGTGACATTCCTTATCTTTCTTTCTTTTTTCTATCTTGGCCGAACTTGAGAAAACCATTAGTGGCATGGGTGTACTAATGGGAATTGTGTTGATTTTCATACCTTAAACCTGATTTATTCAAAGGGGATTAGGAATTTAAATCCAGTTCAATTTTGGGCTTGAAGTAATGAAAAGTACTAGATATTAACATTGTTATATTAGTATTTGATGCATAAATATGAAATTGCATTATTTGAGAAATCATTTTATTACGTTTTTTTTTTCCAAAAAATGAGGATCAATGTGAAAAACAAAATGATTTCTCATTTCTGAGGTTTAAAAAAAACCACCTCAGCATTCAATCCACATTGGCTGCCCGCCCAGTATTGTAGTGGTTCAGTTTGAAAAAGTTTTGCTACATGGTCAATTAAGCACAAAATTTAGTCTAAATAATACTTAATTTAAAGCAGACCTGCCTATGTTAAGCTTCAACTATGCAATTTTTTTTTACTAATTATAGTTATGTGCTTGATTGCATTAGAATTTAGAGAAATAAATTAGGTTTGAATTGAGGATGTCTAACAGGAAAGTGTCATCTGGTATGATGTACCAGCCGGTGCCAATACAATTTTTGTCTTCAGTCATCTGGTATGGGGTACTGGTAAAGCAAAGTGCATACCAATAGTGGTACACATTCGGTATTGCATACGGTACGCTCGATCTCTGCTATGAGGCTGGATTTTACTACTATTCGGTATTGGATAAGAATACTAATAGGTATCATTGGTTGTGTAGGAATACTGCTGCAAGAGTTTGTGATTTTTCGAAAAGTTTGGAACTTAGCTGATGTGTTGTTTTTGTTTCACATGTAAATTAATACCTACCTGATGTACTGTTTTTTGTTATATAGTTCATCTATGTTGTAAATTAATGCTTGGATGTACACCTTTTTTGTTTCATTTTTGTTTATTCTTCCAAGTGTAAACTAACATCTGCAGCATATTCCATCGTTTTGTTTCCATTATATCCTGACAACTAAGTATAACATCTTAATCATTAATGCCGAAGCAAAGCGAGGCATTTTTTCTAGTGAAATCTAAAGCTTATCATATTAAAAAAGTAAATAAGATAAATATTAGTGAAGCATACAATTTTCAACGGACTTGTGAGCCCAGTTTGATCATCTTGGGCCCAAACTCGCTGTTGAAATTAAGGCCTTGTGGATTATGGGCTTTGAAAAGACCCAATTGTGTGCCTTTTTAGGTGGCGTCCTTTGTAACAGTTTGGACATATAAAAAGCATTCCATGATATTTATGGGTGATATTTTTAACACAAACTAAATACACGTAGTTTATTTTCTACATTCGCTTAAACTGTCAATAAATATCTTTCTCTAAGTATATATCTGTATAAATGCGATTATACAAATGCAGCGCATTATGAATTAACACGCTGCCTATATTTCTTTTCATGTATCCATATATAACTTTCACCCTAATTAAATTAGAAAAATTAAAATAAAATAGTGTTGTCATATGGATATATATATTGCTCACATCCTAACACAATAAAGAGAATGTTATTTCTAGAAAAAAATGGCGAACGCAATCTTTCTTTTTTTCCTATGCCCCTATTGCTTGTAACTTCTTCTTTTCATAAAAATATTGTAAAAAAACTGTTAATTTCATTCATTACTGAACCACCCAGTATTTAGTTTACATCATACAAAATATCGTCATAGAAAAATAAAATAAACATAACATTTTTAAGTTTGGGGCTGGATTCAACTAGATAATAGAATAAAAAATGACTATCTGCGAGGGTATACCGACAGTATCTCTCGCGAATGCTGTCCCATTTTTGTAGTTGGAATCTAAGGAAATATTTGAGGTGATATTTTTAACTATTACACGGGCTAAATACACATAGTTTGTTTTCTAGATTGGCTTAAACTCTCAATAAATATCTTTCTCTAAATATATATCTGAATAAATGTGACTATACAAATGCAGCTTATTATGAATTAACACGCTGCCTATATTTGTTTTCATGTATCCATATATATAACTTTCACCCTAATTAAATTAGAAAAACGATAATAAAATGTTTCTTTCTTATATACACTATATATATAACAACCCTTCAATATACGAACTCTCAAACCCATCACCCCCAATCTAATTGCATCTATATTTGCATTTGTCAACAACAATATTAATCAATGTCTGTTAATAACAAGAGGTGGGCCAATCTTCCACCTGACCTACTACTTTCTATCGTAGACTTCCTTGATATCACCACCACCATCCAACTCTCTATCGTGTGCATGTCCTGGGTCTCCACCATGCGCCCCTGCCTCCCTCCGATTCGTCACGACCAACCCATCCCGTGGCTGCTTTGCTCTGCTCAAAACTCCAATACCAACCCCAACGGTAGTGTGTTCACATTTTATGACCTAAGCACCGATGCCTATTTTTCTATCCAGATCCCCATCCCCTCCCTCGGTGAACACCACTGGATGGGCTACTACGAGGGATGGCTTGTTACCCTTGACCAGCAACGACAGCTCCACCTAATCAAGTCTCTTACGGGTGCCGATGTCCTTCTCCTCTCCAATGGCATAGAAAAAGAGGACCCGAGGAAAGTAATTTTGTACCAATGTCCTAACAACAACAATGAATTACGAGTTCTTTGTCTGACCCAAACAGGATGATTACTCTCTGCAAAGCTTGGAGATGAGAGTTGGACTTGGATAATTAATCGTGGCACCAATTATCATGATATCATTGTACATCAAGGGAAAGTATATGCTCTTCAAAAAAAATTATATGTTGCTGTGATCTCCGAAGCTTTCGTATCTTACAAAGTTTTATATTCAGTATCCCGCATCTGTGGTCTCTAAATTACCTACTGGAGTGGAATGGTGACCCGTCATGATGATTATAAACTACGAAGAAGGAGAGATCAGTTTGGAAAATGACGAACTGGAGCGAGTAATATTGTATAAATTTAAACATGGGGAGATCATCCAGGCTATTGCTCGTTGACCCGTGTTTTAAGCATAGGGGATGATGCTTTGTTTTTTTGGGGCCAATTGTCGACCCTATGTGGTGCTGAGTTCTGGTCGTGATGATATACAAGGAAATTGCATTTATGATGCTGAAGCATCTTATCCAAGCTACAATTTTGGAGCTTATGACTTAGGGAAAAAGACTTATAAGAAATGTTGTCCATTAGATTCACCAATGTATTTTTGTGCACCTATTTGGTTCTGGCCTTGCTAATTATGAAGGCTTAAACAGTAAGTAGTTTTATTCATTCATTGAATTTAGTTTGTTCTTTTTTACTTGTGGCAACTCTCCATCTTTGTCATATGTCTGGTCAATTTGTTTTTTCTTTCTTTCTTTTTTGAGAGAATAGACAATTTTTTTTTTATTTTGATGTGGAAGCTCTTATTCATTTGTCACCTTTCATGATTAAATCTATAGATCTACACCATTACTGAACCTTTTGTGTTATATATGGAAACAATGTTATATATTTTGTAAAAGGTTCTAAATAGCAATTATAGCGGCATAGTGGGGAGACAAAAAAATAATATTGCAAATAGCGCAGTTATAGCAAAAGCTATCATACATAGCGTTTTTTTTTTTTTTTTCAAAATTTATAGTCTATACTTTTTCAATCATGCAAATAAGAAGAGAAAAATGAATATACTAGGTAACATTATTTAATAGTTCATACTTTATAGTATTACAGATTATAATAGACGAAGACTCATTAATTTTATAAGTAAAATGAGGTTATTATACTTATTTGAATATTTTATATATTATAATAATCAAAATGAATTTTCAATGAAACAAACAACGATAATTTTAAGAATACTAGATGAAGAGCAAACAAAAGGAAGAATTAATATTTGAATTATAGAATGAGAGACTAAATCACAAATAAGAACAAAAGAACATAGTTCGGTTTAGCATATTTATTATAGCAAACCATGTAGCATCAGAAATAGGAACATAAGTACATAAGCCTATGTAAATTGCAAAAAAAAAAGTCCATGTAGCATAGCGAGAGCAATAGCACTTAGCGCATAGCGGTAATAGTGGTCAGCTATTACAGCTATATCAGGGGTAACTAAAATAGCGCACTTTTATCTCATAGCGTAGCTTTTATGGTTCAAAAAAGCTATACCGTAGCTATAGCTAGCTATTTAGAACACTGATTTTGTACCTTCATTATGGCTCTATTTTTAACTACAATAACTTAAAATTTAAAACTTAAATATTAAAATAAAATGGTTAAATATGATCTATATCATTTTCTCTATGCATACATAAAAGATCATGCCATTTTGATTTTGTCTTGATTAGTATCAATAGTTTATTCAAATACACTAATGCGGATAAATTATTGACATTGATAATTTAACTTATTGATTCATGTAAAATTAAAATTGAAAAGTAATATATTTTTATGTACATATAGAGAAAATAATATAGATCACATTGAAAACTAAAAAAACTAAAATAATAGTATTTTTATGTGTAAATTTTACAACTTTTGTTATTAAAAAAAATTTAAAAATAGAGACATACACAATGATGAAGACACAAAAAATAAAAATAATTGAACCCTCCTCTTTTAAAAAGGAGATTGTTAAAATTTTCAAAATAAAGTTTCTGGACTCATCTCCTCAAATTGAAATACTGACACAAATGAACATTGATCAATATTATTGTATCAGATTTAGTAGCACAGTGATCTTGATATTGTTTCAAATTCGAAACTTTTATGTATTATAGGTGTGAAAATGGAGTGGATACGGAGTGGATATAGTGGTAAAATAATATTTATATCTTTTTTTTCATTTTCTAGATTCAAATACAGAACGGATATCAGACATATCAAACGGATGAGGATACAGATCTGGATCAGATGGATATTTATTAAAATAATATGAAAATATTAAAAATATTAAAGTTCATAATATTTATCTAATTATAATAGTGAATAACATAATTTTTTTATAATACATATATATATATATATATATATATATATATATATTAAAATATATAATATATATCTACTGTTTAGATATGGATAATTGAAACGTAAAACCACATCACTATCCTTATCCATACAAATATTCAAATATCGGATATTCACGTCTAAATTTTCGAATATGGATTGAATAGGGATTAAATATTATTCATACCGTTTTAACCCCTAATTATTACCTATAATTTTGAGACTTCCAATGCTGACAAAAAAAAATACCGGAAACATAATTATTAATCAGTACGTATTAGAATTAAAGACGCTATGCAACAACATGAGCAATAAGTCATGAATAAAAGTACACAATAAAAATGACAAACACAATTTTCATAATATTAGTTTAGCATAAAAATAAAAATGAAATCTAAAGCTTATCATATTAAAAAGTAAATAAGAGATATATTTTTAATAAAAGGAGAAATGAAGAAAAGAAAACGGTATCCATTCAACGGACTTGTGAACCCAGTTTGATCATTTTGGGCCCAAACTCGCTCTTGAAATTAAAGCCTTGTGAATTGTGGGCTTTGAAAAGACCCAATTGTGTGCCTTTTTAGGTGGCGTCCTTTGTAACAGTTTGGACTTTGGACATACAAAAACCTTCAATGATATTTCTCTGCCTTAAATGACCAAATTTTTTTTTTATTTAACATCTTAAAAGGAAAAAAAATAATTAACTATTTTTGGGGACAATTAGTTGACTCCCAAATAAAATATGATAGACTTTGAACTTTGTCTACAGCATAGCATTAAATAGTATGCTGCCTATATATTGTTGTCTTATATCCATATATTGCTCACATCCTAACATAGTAAAGAGACTGTTATTTTTGGGAAAATGGCGAACGCAATTTTTTTTTTCCTATGCCCCTATTACTTGTAACTTCTTCTTTTCATAAAAATAGTGTAAAAAAAACTGCCTGTTTCATTCATTACTGAACCACCCAGTATTTAGTTTACATCATACAAAATATCGTCATAGAAAAATAAAATAAACATAACATTTTTAAGTTTGGGGCTGAAATATTTAACTAGATAATAGGATAAAAAATGACTATCTGTGAGGGTATACCGATAGTGTCTCTCGCGAATACTGTTCTATTTTTATAGTTGGAATCTAAGGAAATATTTGAGGTGATATTTTTAACTATTACACAAGCTAAATACACATAGTTAATTTTCTATATTGGCTTAAACTCTCAATAAATATCTTTCTCTAAATATATATCTGAATAAATGCGACTATACAAATGCAGCGCATTATTAATATTAACACGCTGCCTATATCTATTTTCATGTATCCGTATATTACTTTCACCCTAATTAAATTAGAAAAATGAAAAGAAAATGTTTCTTTCTTATACTATATATAACACAACCTTTCAATATATATGAACTCTAAACCCCATCACCCCCAATCCAATTGCATCTATATTTGCATTTGTGAACAACAATATTATTGATCAATGGCTGTTAACAACAAGATCTGGGCCAATCTTTCACCTGACCTACTACTTTTTATCGTAGACTTCGTTGATGTCACCACCATCATCCGACTCTCTACCGTGTGCACGTCATGGGCTTCCACCATGCGCCCCTGCCTCCCTCCGATTCGTCACGACCAACCCATCCCGTGGCTGCTCTGCTCTGCTCAAAACTCCAATACCAACCCCAATGGCAGCGTCTTCACCTTTTATGACCTCAGCACCGACGCCTATTTTTCTGTCCATATCCCCATCCCCTCCCTCGGTGAACACCACTGGATGGGCTACAACGAGGGATGGCTTATTACCCTCGACCAGCAACGACAGCTCCACCTAATCAAGCCTCTTACGGGCACCGATGTCCTTCTCCCCTCTAATGGTATAAAAAAAGAGGACCCAAGGAAAGTAATTTTGTACCAATGTCCTGACAACAACAATGAATTACGAGTTCTTTGTCTGACCCAAACAGGACGATTACTCTCTACAAAGCTCGGAGATAAGAGTTGGACTTGGATAATTAAGTGTGGCACCAATTATCATGATATCTTTGTACATCAAGGGAAAGTATATGCTCTTTCAAAAAAAATTATCTGTTGCTGTGATCTCCGAAGCTTTCGTATCTTAAACATGTTTGTAATTAATTTCGTGCATCTTTGGTCTCTAAATTCCTATTAGAGTGGAATGATGAACTGGTCATGATGATTATAAACTACGAAGAAGGAGAAATCTATTTGGAAAATGAGCGAGTAACATTGTATAAAATTAAAAATGGAGATCGTCCAGGCTATTGCTCGTTGACCCGTGTCTTAAGCATAGGGGGTGATGCTTTGTTTTTCGGGGCCAATTGTCGACCCTATGTGGTGCCGAGTTCTGGTCGTGATGATATACAAGGAAATTGCATTTATGATGCTGAAACATGGTATCCAAGTTATAATTTTGGAGCTTATGACTTAGGGAAAAATACTTATAAGAAATGTTGTCCATTAGATTCACCTATGCATTTTTGTCCACCTATTTGGTTCGGACCTTGCTAATTATGAAGGCTTAAACAGTAAGTAGTATTATTCATTCATTGAATTTAGTTTGTTCTTCTTGTTTACTTGTGCCAACTCTCCATCTTTTGTCATATGTCTTGTCAATTTGTTTTTTCTTTCTTTCTTTTTTGAGAGAAGAGAGAATTTTTTTTATTTTGATGTGGAAGCTCTTATTAATTTGTCACCTTTCATGATTAAATCATCAATTTAGCGTGTCAATCAAAAAATATCATCAAAAATATATTATTTTTCTCTAAACTTAAAATTTACATAATTCAAAAACTAAAAGAGATAATTTAATCATGTTAGTATGTCAATCACTATCACCATCTTCAACGCAAGTTTCATCACCTCCTTTCTCTATTTTCTCAATAAAATCAAGAATCGATGTCACACGATCTAAAATTAAAATTCATGATAAACTATACACAACCTGAGATTGCATATTTATTATTACTATCATCATCATTATTATTATCATCATCATCATCATCATCATCATCATCATCATCATCATCATCATCATCATCATCATCATCATCATCATCATCATATTTATATTTATTATTATATTATTATTATTATTATTATTATTATTATTATTATTATTATTATTATTATTATTATTATTATAATAATAATAATAATTAATAATAATAATTATTATTATTATTATTATTATTATTATTATCATTATTATTATCATTATTATTATCATTATTATTATTATTATTATTATTATTATATTATTATTATTATTATTATTATTATTATTATTATTATTATTATTATTATTATTATTATTATTATTATTATTATTTTGCAAACAAGCCCGCAGGCATTTTTGTTTAGAACCTATTTCAAATTATTACATGGCTGCATATACATATTTTGTACAACATAAAAGCACAGACCTAAGTGAACAACCAGTTAACTGCATCTACATATTTTCTTATTAAAATATTTCCAGAGTCAAATATGAAAACTGCCACAACATCTACATATTTTCTTATTAAAATATTTCCAGAGTCAAATATGAAAACTGCCACAACATCTACATATTTTCTTATTAAAATATTTCCAGAGTCAAATATGAAAACTGCTACAACAAAGAAAGGCGGAAAACATATGACTATACTTAGGGATTTTTTTTTTTACCTGAAGGGCGTCAAATGGTTGAATGGTTTTGCTCCATTTAAACCGCGGACAGAAAAATGCAATCAGTTTGTGAATCTCGTTGAAGGTTTCGTTCTAAATCGTGTCGAGTTCAAAGAAATTGTACAATTTTGATGGCAATTTTTTCTAAATCGTGACTATACTGAGGGATTTTGATGGCATTTTTTTTTGTGAAAGCTTGGTAGTAGTATGATGGCATTTTGCACCCTCTAAATCGTGTCGAAGGGTTTCGTCTAAATTGCGTCAAGGGTTTTGTGTCAGTGTTATGTGAGAGAAGTTGGAAGGAGCGGGAATCTGGGAATTGAGAATAGCCAAATAGGAAACTCAAAAACCACATATCTAAAAAGACTAAATATATGGATACGGATTATCCGTATCCGAATAATAATATCCGTACCTGAATAATAATATACGTATTTGTATCTATATCTGCAAATTATTTGTATCAGAATATTCAAATTTACAAAAAAATTCAAATACGGATCCGAATACTAATATCCGACCCGTTTTCATCCCTAAACACAACGCATTATGAATTAACATGTTGCTTATATTTTTTTTATGTATCCAATATCCATATATAGCTTTCAACATAATTATATTGGAAAAATGAGAAACAAATAGTCTCTTACACTATATATGGGAGAATTTCTAGTGTGCCTATGGAAACTTAAAAAATAATTAATTTTCTTATCCAAACACCATAATATTCTATATCTTCATAAAAACTTCAATTTTTTTTCTTTTATCCCCTTTTATTTGGTTAACATTTTTTTTTTTAAATTTGAAATGACAAATATATCATTTCATTCAAATCTTTCTCTTTGCTTCAATTAAAAACTTCTACGTCGTACCAGAAAAATCAGAGATTTTGACCCGGTGAATACAAGAGAGTGCATATGCATCCCAAAAAGATCGTGACCCAACAACAATATTGGCAAAAAATAGAGAGCAACCTATTTGGTCATGTGCAAATCCAATGTTATTATACTTATTCGATCTTAATCTATATTTACTTGAATGATGCTATAAATTTCCATTAATGAAAATGCAGAATTTCATAATTGAACGGGCCTCTCTCAATTTCATTCCACTGGGCCTCTCTCAAATCGAGGAAGGAAGTTTCAGAAAGGACCACTCACATTTAGTTCTAGACTGAAAGAGTGAATTAATACACATTTCTGATAAAAGCCACATAAAACTGGACATGCGAGAATATCGATTCCGGCTGCTATGTACCAACATTTGGATGCAGAGTTCTGAAATTTGAATATAAAATTTTGAAAAAAATCTTCCAAACAATTGGAAAGTATACACCTTGATACATTTGATCAAATTTGTGGAGATAAAGAGTGCCTAAAGGTTCTCTTGCAACCTACGTCACTCGGATACTCCAGAATTGACTCAATTGAAAAAGAGATAAAAGTTTGAATGAAAGGGTATATTTGTTATTTGAAATTTTAAAATAAATATATAAAATGTTAAATAAATAAATGGATATAGAAGAAAAAAATATTAAGTTTTTATGGAGATATTGAATATTATGGTGTGTTGACAGAAAAATAGCTATTTTAGAAATTAAAAACAGCCTAAAAAAATAGCGCTGACCGTATAACCATCTATGCCTCTTTTAAATGTTAAAGAATTAATTTTTAGGCTGTTTTTAATGGAAAAGAGCTTTGACAGATCAGAACATGTACGTGCTTGATATAAGAATGGAGATATGTGCACACCGGAAATTTTTTCTAATTTTTTCATACTTGTTGGATGGGCAAATGGATTGTGTTGGCATTAGTTAAATGTTTTTTTTATTAAATATTTCAAGTCTGAAAGTTTGATCTTATTTTTATCTTGAAAGAATCAAATTATTCTCTAATGTCTAGTAACAAATAAAACTCCATAATAAAAAAATGGAACATGCATAGTTTATAACTATTAATTTCTAGCTACATGGTGATATAAAAAGATCGAGGTTCTAAATAGCGATTATAGCGGCGTAGCGGGAAGACGGAAAAAAAACTATAGCAAATAGTGGAGCTATAGCAAAAGTTTTCCTACATAGCGTTTTTTTCTTTTTAAAAATTATATTTTATACTTCTACTAATAATAAAAATTATCTATGTAAAAACTCATAGAGTAACAAAAACACCAAATTGATTAAGAAGTTATAATATTCATATTGAGCCAATAAAAAATCCAAATTGTCATTCAAAATATCTCTAATTCTATAATTCATAAACTATCGATATATTTTCTATTCAAAATATCTTACTATCATATATTCGAAATTTTTATAAATATACAAAATTCAATTTTTTTTTAACAATCTGTACAAAATTTCGACTGAATTCTAAATCTGTCCTTACCGCTTACAGAATTGCCGGTTTCACAGGCCAAAACCACTTACAAAATTGCCAGTTCCAGGAAGCCCAAATCGGCAAAAAGGTTACCATTCCTGGAACCGGCAACTCTGTTGCCGGTTTTGGCCCCTAAAACCTGCAAATTTGTAACCGGTTCTGGATTTAGATATTAATTTAATTAATATTGATTAATTTTTTGAATAATTATTTTAATTAATTATTAATTAATTAATTCGGAATAATTAATTTTTAATTAAGTAAATGATTAATTTTTTTAATTTTTTTAATTCATTTTGAATAATTATTTTAATTAATTATTAATTAATTAATTCAGAATAATTAATTTTTAATTTATCAAAATTAATTAATTTCATTTTGAACGTTCAATTTTGATGTGAGTTATTTTATTTTTTGTTTGTACATTGTTAGTTAATTTTAATTGTAATTAATTTTGTAACGTTATTTTTTTTAAATGTTTGTTATCCAGATCAAACAAAAATCAAATATGATCTGTGAGAAAGTTTTTGTTGATCGGAATGCCGCAGGTATAATTCAAAACACATGTATTTTTTAATTTATTTTTGGAACAACAACATATTTCATATTTTATTTGTTCTGTAAAAGAAGCAGCATGACAAGCGGAAGCTGGTTCATCGTCTTCTAGAAGATCGACAAGCAGGCGCTCAACCAGCAGGCGTTAGTCATTTTCTAATTTTCATATGTAATTTGAGTGTTTTTATGTTTTGAGTGTTTTGAGTGTTTTTATGAATTGTATTATATTGAAGTTTTCATATGTAATTTGTTTTTATGTAATTTGTTTTCATATTGAAGTTTTGAGTATTTTGGAAGCATAAAAACATAATAAAAGCGAAAACAGATGAACAATACATACATAATAAAAGTCTACAAACATAATAAAAGATAGATAGACTCCGAAGATAAATCAATGTCCAAGATACTGCGAATGCGAGAAGCGTTCTGGAGAGCGGACATCATGCCGCAATTCGTATGTCTCACGCCGGACTCGCTGTGTGGGACGTCCGTATTCCTCATGCTGTGTCATCTCCGGCTGAGTCTGCGTATCCAGTTGTGGTTGGGATGACGATGCCCCTGCATCCCCGAAATGCCAATTCCTACCGGGAGTCGGCGGAACATCACGCTGATGCCGGATGAACTCCTCGCGCGATACCTGCTGGGCTTGGAAAGTCTGCTGCTGAAATTGCCACTCATATAAATTCTCGGATGCTCCTGGGTCACCTGAAAAATAAACATATTTACTTTCAATTAGTAAGCGACGATCATTGAAATAACGTTAAACGCATGTAACATACCTGTCCGGCGTCATATGCCGACCCATGCCGTCCACCGAATAGATTTTGAATAAAATCTGATACGTTAACACCCTGCTGCTGCGCCTGCACCTCTTGTGACATCTGAAAAGGTTCGTGTAATTTTGTAAATATTCGTTTGTAAATCATAAACATACTTACTTCAAGTCATATGCAACAAGTACCTGTCCAGAGTCTGCGTCATGACCTACTCCTGCCTGAGCCATGTAATTACTCCATGCAGATCGATCGTATAGCCAAGACTGTATTGGATCTTGGTCCTTCGAATACAGGAGGCGGTGGGTAGGGATTCACGCCAATATCCGTGCTCACGTTAGATGGGACATCTTCTCAATATCCGTGCTCACGCCAATATCCGTGCTCACGCCAATTCAGGGCTTGCACATGGTCTTGGACATCACAGTCACAACAAATACCTCATCCTCTTCTCATGTTTTCCTTGCCCGGCCTATGCCACCCTTTGGTGAAAAATTGTTTCACGCCATGCGCCAGCTCTCCTATCTCACACAAGGACTTGGACACATAACGAGAATATAAGATATGACATTTAACACAAAATTACAATATTACAAATAACAGTTAGAAATTACCAGTCGGACAATTGCAGGTCCGCTAGGAATGTATCCTCTCTTTCCATGCTCGTCTCTGGAGATCCTAACTCCACGATCAAGTCCCGCCACATGCTGCTAAAAAATATAAACAGATGGCATGCCATTCATCTGATACCACTTGCGATAAGCCGGAACCTCATTCTGGTTAAATGGTCGGGCTTCTGCGTATATGTATTGCTCATACGTCTCTGCCCTTTCAATGTGGATCGCATGCTTCTCGGCCCATGAAACATTTCTCTTCGATGCCATTTTGAACCTATAATTCAGTTTATAACAACTTAACACAAAAAATTAACTTACATTTGTAAACAAAAAAATCGAATCGAATGCGTAATACTTGTGCAACTCGCTGTGCACATTCTTGCTCAGGGGAAGATACGGCGGAATCTGTTGAAATTTTCCAAATTGCCTCATGCACCGATCAGGCTGATGATACTCTACTATCTAGTAAAATATGAGAGGACCGCAATACAAGTAGTAAGGCTGAAATTTTTTAAAAAGTTGTGAGTAATAATTCGTACATATGATTAAAAACGACTAAACAAATAATGTGAAAGAAGTACCTCTCCAGTCCTTGTTACTCTCGAAAGCTTCGCATAAATGCTGGCATACGACTCCCAATCTACCATGAAATGCTGGAACACAGCTCCCAATCTACCATGCCCTAGTCCAATCACTGAAACTGACTGCACATAATTTTTGAACCGGCTGTTTTATTGTGTGCAGAGTTATCGTACGCATATTTCGTGCACCATTTGTCAGCAAAGGCCGGACATGTCTCCAGGGTTGGCTGGCCCCAAGAAGGTGTCCATTTTCTTGATCTTGGTATCGGCCGGTGAACTGGAAATCGGGTCCATGATCAGTGCTGAAGAAGCATAACCGGACCATGCATGGAAGTAACCGAGGGGTTGGTCGCGGTGCATAAGTATCGATACAGATATGCGAGAACAGCTCCACCCCAATTGTATCCCACCGGCTGCTCCAAGTCTCCAATCAAATCAAGATACCACAGCGGTATCCCGTCTTCGCTACAATCAGGGAACATAGTGCACGACAATAGCTCCAAAATAAATGTCCGTACATACCTGCGTGATATCTTATGTAAGCACATGATTGAAAATTTAAAGAACAAACAATCTAATCATTAGAAAATACTTACCACTGCACCATTCGCTCGTCGGCGCCATCTGGAAGCTTCTTAAACCTATTGCGAATCATTTTCTTTGTCATTATCCAATTGGAATTATCAGACCCCCTTTTCTTCATAAAAAGATACACTTCAACATCTTCGATCCCTAATAATTCGAACATTTTGCTTCTAGCCCACACCCCATCCGACCTCCCGGTCACTGGGACCCCCTTTATAGGCAAACCCCACAAACAGCTCACGTCTTCTAATGTAACTGTAATTAATTTAAACACAAAATATAAATAATCTATTTATTTCGACAACCATTTTTTTATTTGAATCATTTCGCTAAATACCTGTCATTTCTCCAAATGGAAGATGAAACGTGTGAGTTTCTGGACGCCACCGCTCGACAAGCGCATGTATAAGTGACGCGTCAATATTGGTACCAGGCAACTTGGCAACCTGGTATAATCCTAACGATAGCAGATACGGGGCGTATCGGTCGTGGTACTCGCAATTTGTCTTGATAATTTCTCATGTTTAAATTAGTAGAATTCTACATTACGAAAAAAATATCAAGCAATATACGATTTGATTTCTAATTGATTTATTAAGAAAAATCAGTAAATGCTAACCTCTTTCGAAGCCAAAGACACCCGATGATGACTGTGGAGTATCCACAACAATTCGCTGAACCTACCTTACATTATCTAAGTCTCTCTCTCTGTCATTCTGAATTTTAAAAATCGTACCAAATTATTTTCTAAATTATTTCTTCTGAACCGTTCTAGTATTTCTAACTAATTCTAAACCATTTTGGTATTTTCTAACTAATTCTAAACCATTTGGGTATTTCTACACAATTTTGGCCGAAATTTTGGTATTGTTTCTAAAACAATTTTGGAATTTGATAATATTTTTTATTTTGGTGATATTCTGGTATTTTCTAACCAATTCTAAAAATCATTCTAAATAATTTTAAAGTTTTTCATAATATCAGGAACCATTCTATAATTTACCTAAATTTATTTTGGTATTTTCTAATTTAACTAAAATTATTTTAATATTTTCTATTTTTTCTAAAATTATTTTGGTATTTTCTAATTATCTAAAATTATCTTGGTATTTTCTAATTTTTCTAAAATTATTTTGATATTTTCTAATTATCTAAAATTATTTTGGTATTTTCTAATTATCTAAAATTATTTTGACATCTTCTAATTATCTAAAATTATTTAGACATTTTCTAATTATCTAAATTTTTTTTATATATTAAACTAATCTTACTAATCTATCTTAAATTTAAACTAATCTTACTAATTTATCTAAAATAAAAGTTAAATATTAAAAAAAAAAAAACCTGATGAAGGGAAATGACTCTCTAGGGGATAGATAGGGATGGTTTGCGCGAGTGAAAGGGACGGGGTGAGTGGGCTTTATAGCTGAATTCAGAACCGATAATTTTGTTGCCGAATCCAGGGTTGAAAAAATCGGCAATCCTGCTGCCGGTTTTGGGGTTTTGAAACCGGCAATTGCATTCTTAGGTTAGTTGCTCAAACAAGCAATTACATTGCTTGGTATGGATGCATTTAAAATTCCAACAGAATTTTGTATAGATTGTTAAATAAAAATCGATTTTTGTATATTAATAAAAATTTCGGATCATATATTAAGTATCATTTTACTACATATTCAAATCAACTATTATTTAGATTAGTCAGACTGAGACGTACACAAAGCCCATTTAAATTGAAAAAAAAATAGAAAAATAAGCCCATGTAGCATAGCGGACCGCTATTCCGCTACGCGCTATGCGCTATAGCGGACCGTTATTACTGCTATAGCGGTCGTTACTCGATTAGTGCAGTTTTGCTCCGTAGCTTAGCTTATGAGGTCCAAAACCGCTATAGCGGCGCTATAGCTAGCTATTTAGAACACTGTAAAAGAAACAATCATCTCTTATTCAAAATCTTAAAAAAATAAAATACATAGATTTGCATGTTTGGTTTGAAACTTTCTAGGAAATTTGACTTGACCAAGTACAGACAGAGTCAGGTCTTGGGTCAAGGGGATCAGTATCCTTCCGAGTACCATTAACCGTTCGATCTAATCCAGCGGTCTTGATTTTATATCTCCATTCTATTATTAAGTACCTTGGTTCTATCCTCCAACGGCTGTGATTGATTGATCTAAATTCAGATTGAATCTGAGACCTCCAATTAAATAATCTGACTATTTCTGAATGTATTTATTTTAAATGTAGAAGTCCAAATTTAATTAAAATCATACTCATTACATATACAGCCACACACGACCACACGACCGCACGATATTAACTGAATAGACGCTATGAACAGCCCTGCGCCATCCTCGCAGAAATCAAAATCAAAATTAAAATCAACATAAAAAAAATTGAGAGATGGCAGTCGACATCCTCGACGGGGATTCCTCTCCTCTTCCAAAACCCCCATCTAGGGGTGTTCATCGGGTCCGGTTTAATCGGTTTTGGACCGAACCGAATTAGTTCGGTTCAAACGGTTCGGTTATTTCGGTTTAATGGTTCGGTTCGGTTTGCTTTTTAAAACCGAATTATAATTTTGGTTCGGTTCGGTTTGAAATTTTCAAAACCGAAATAACCAAACCAACCGAACTTTTATATATTATGAATTTGGTCCGGACAGCCCCGGTTTATTTTTTAATATTCCGGTTTATTTCTTAATTAATTACTTTAAATACTTCAGTTTATTTCTTAATATCCCGATTTATCTCTTAATACTCAAATTTATTTCTTAATATACTTCGGTTTATTACAAAACAATTGATTTAAATAAAAAATTGATATATTTCGGTTTGAACCGAACAAACCAAACAAACCGAAATAAAACTTTGGTTCGGTTCGGTTCGGTTTTATTTTTGAAACCGAATTATAACTTTGGTTTGACTAATTCGGTTCGGTTTAAACCGAACCGAACCGATGAAACACCCCTTACCCCATCGGCACCAGCGCCACAGAGAAGAAGTGATTTGTCGCCTTCTCTGATTCTTCTCCTCGACGACGATGATCATACTCCGACCAAGCCCGGGCAACCAAAACCACCCCGTCGTCTCTCGTCGCACTCTCCTCTTGGTTCCAGTCTGGATGTGCCTCCAATGGAAAGTTCGTTGGTTAGTAACAAGCGCTTCTACTTCTTGAGATTTTTTAACATTAAGCATATTTTTAGGAATACTCAAATGGTAGTCTAGTGGAAAATTCTCCATTATTTTTCCTAAGACCAAACAGACGGATTTTGCTATCAAGTTTTATTATTATTTAACAAGTAAAAAGTTTATGAATTAATGGTTTCATGGAAATTGGTGGGTTATATACCACTTTTAACAAAAAAAAAAAAAAAAAAAAAAAAAAAAAAAAAAAAAACTAATAAAGAGTTCTGATTCAGATAATTAGAAAACTAGAGAGGTCGTATAATTAGTTTTTGCATGATTTAATCTCTTTAGTGGTGTATCAAGCCAAGGAATTTTGTGATCTCGTCAGAAACAATATGTACTGATGGACCATGAACATAAATTGCAGAGCCAATATCCATCTTTTACAATTTGTTATGCATCAATATTTTAATGAGCTACCTTAAAAATGGTCAGAGTTTGCCTCCTTTTCTTTTTGCTTTCTTATTTTGTTAATTTTGTTTTCATTACTGTTGTAAGGTCAAGTTTCTGCTTATATTTGATAAGAAATAAAAAAGTAATCTAGACATTTCTATTTACCAGCTTCTGTCAGTTCAACGTAATTAATATCAGTACAAAATTCAAACTACGGGGTGGTTGGCTTTGATTTGTGATGTATTTTGCTTCAGTTTAAATTCTTCAAGATTCTTAGTTAAATTAAAACAATATGATATTAATATTTTGACTGGTTTTCTCTGGACTTAATCAAACTTTATTATTTATAATCTCCCTGGCCTTTTGCTTAATTGTATAAGCCAGTAGTATAATTTTGCATTCTTAAAAGTTAAACAATTACCAATTTATTTAATTATCTTTTGCAGGGTCATTACGCTTCGGTTGTACCTGACTTGAATCCGAAACACTTTATTAGAGGCTGCAATGTGCTTACAAGTATCTTTCTCTTACTAGAAGTGAGTTATTTTTTTATGGTCATTCTTTTGTTGTAGATTGCATCACTGATTTTATCACATTATCATTTTTATGAAGAATTCCTCTTGTCAAGAGGTTGAATAGCATAACAAACCTCAGGTTGAGCTGAAGTAAATTCCTTTTATATATAATTCTCATGTTCTGTTATTTCCTATGATACCATAAGGTGTTGTTTTTGCAATTTTTCTTTTTATGTGTAATGCTCAGTCCTTGTTGCTGAAGCAATATTACATTTATTGTCAATATAAGATGGTACAAGTACAATATCGTCATTACATATGTCTGGTCTTTTAGTTTACGCCATGTATGAATTTATATCTAAATATTTGAATTAAATTAGGAGTGTGCGGGGATTAAGCCATATGTGCAATTGTTTTTTTGATTGTCATTGTTGATAAGGTTTCGTTCTTGTTTGCGAAATAATATGTTTTTATGGAAACAATAAGATTTTGATTATTATTCCTTGTAGCTGTATCTTCCATTGCAGAACAAGTCCAGAGCTGCTCTTCAACCCAGTAAGACTAATTGATCACTTTATTTAAATATTAAAATAGTTTGCTATGTGGATAAGTTATGAACCTTTTTTTTTTTTACTATTTACAGGTTTTGATATGTTGTAATGAGGCAGAGAAGTGCTTGATATAAACATCCATCAATTCTATACGTACAAGCATGAAGGTGGATAGTTATGTACTTACCACATAACCCATATGCTTCTCTTTTGTTTTTCATAGATCTTTATATCTTGTTATAAGGACGAAGTCTTTTGTTTGGTTATGCATATCAAATTTAATTGTTTTCATTAATTTTTTACTTTTAAATTAATTTATTTGATAATTTATCTTTTTTTAAATTTAATTATTTGCTTTTTGTGTTCAAGGTGAAGCAATCCGATGAACTGAAGAACATCCTTGCAAAGAAGTTTCTCATATTTTTGTCTATGAGAGCTGAAGCATTTCAAGTACTTACGAGAAAAACCTGTTCAGGTTAGTTTGAAATTTGATTATGCTTATTTGTTTCTTTGCCTTAGACTAAGATTTTGGTAGTATAATTGCTTGGTCAATCCTTATCGATATAATTTTCTTTCATCAATTTCATTAGCAGGCACTCACCACTTTGGTCATGACTACTTACCAGTACCACATGTATCTTTGTTATTTTTTGGTTTTGTAATGTCTTTTTATAAATTGTACCCTTTCTGAATTTTGGAATTCTATTTTAAAATTTTGCAAATCATAATTTCTACCTGTAATAATTAGGTTTGGTTTGCACTTAATTTTTGAGGCAATTTCTCTCTGTAGCATTACAATTGATTTATTAGAGTTTGTAACTTTGTAAAAATATATCAATGTATATGTATATATATTTTTTTATTTGATATAATGTTGTATGTCAATATTGATTTGTTGTACGATATTTGATATTAGATAAGAATCAAGCTATTATTTGATATTATTGTTACTTAATAGATTCATAATCATCGCATCATTAAATTATTATCAAAGATCACGGTTTAAGGTATTAAAAATACAGAATCATATAAATTTTATTAGCATGTCTCTTAATATTTGAATAATTATTATTTTCATTGGTATTTTATTTTTATAAAAATATGTTTTTTCTCTTATAATATGTCTCCCTCAGTTACAACGGACGGGTACGATACTAGTTTTATGAAAAGAGTGCTGCCTGTTTTTATTACTAACGTGATGACTGCTGACCAGCTCCCTCTCCCGAATGTGTAGCTCAGATCTTAATGGGGTCGTTCGGCAACAAAGGATTAAGAGTGAAGGATTAAGAGGTTAAAGAGCGTTAAGGAACCGATGTTCGGTTGTCTTCATCTGTGGGTGAATGATTAAGCGCTTAAGGAAGGGGGAGGGGTACCTTAAAGTTCGGACAGAGAATTAAGATCCAGACAAAATGAGGCTAAAGGAGGTAATCTTAATCCGCACTAAGAAATCGGTGTTCGGCAGGATTAAGTTCCAGCCGAACAGCACCAATGCTAATCCGATGTCCATCGGACATACTCCTATCTCCGAATGAATTCAAGTAGTGGACCCCGCGTGCGTATCCTCTGAGATATCTCAATTTTTACGTGACCGACGTGTCCGGTTCCTATTCGGGGGAACGTAGGAGGCCATTATTATTTTAGTTTGACATTCGTGCAGAACATATTTGAACGATTGAGATATTCGAAGAAGTCGCTCAAAGTTTGAGATATCTCAGAGGATGCGAATTCGTGGACCCCATCTCTCTCTCCTGTTTCTCACAATGAACCATTTCTCCTCAATTTGCAAAAAAAAAAAAAAAAAAAAACATTTCTGCTCCATCTCTCTTTCTCCCTCCGCCAAGCCCTCCCAAAGCTCTCCACCAGGCTCCAAGCTCTACCTTCACGAATCTCTTATCGGCCTCCTTCCCTCCACTGCTCGATCTCGCGCTTCGCTCCGCAGATTTCGCCTCCTCCCCTCCCTCTTCGTCCTCCTTGTAGAAATTTTGAAAGGTGACATCATTGATTATTTGATGTAAGATTTTATTTTGCATTTTGTTTTTCATTTTTCTTGCAAAATATGCAAACTGTTTGGTAAGTCCGTCAGTTCTGATTTTGTATATAAGGAGGCGAAATCTACAGAGAGCAGCACGAGAGGGAGCAGAGAGGACATGGGAGTTGACCCAAAAGTTCTTATGGGGAAAGTCGATCTCTTCTCTACACGAAGAGATAGGCGAATTGCTTTCTCGTCTTCTATTCTCGCCAAGGAAAAAGTCGTGCTACCGATTGATCAGAATGATTTAATTTTTGCAGGCAAATGAGGATAGTGTACTCGGGAGGATACAGATCGGGCTCAAGGTTAGTGTACTATATTTTTAAGCCCCTTTGAATGTTAAAGAATCCTCTTTTAGGCTGTTTTTAATCAAATTTGGGGAAAAAAGAAGGACAAATTAATACCCAAAAAGAAGAAAATAAGAGATGGATAAATTATGTCATATGACTAGGGGTGTTCATCGGTTTGGTTCGGTTCAAACGAACCGAACTAGGCAAACCAAACTTTTAATTCGGTTTCAAAAATAGAACCGAACCGAATTAGCATTGCAACCGAATCGAATCGAACCAAAGTTTTATTTCGGTTTGTTCGGTTCAAACTGAAATATATTAGTTTTTTAATTTAAAGCAATTGTTTTGTAATAAACTGAAGTATAATAAAAAATAAATTGGAGTATTAAAAAATAAATCGGGATATTAAGAAATAAATTGAATTATTTAAAGAAATTGATTAAGAAATAAACCGGAATATTAAGAAATAAACCAGGGCGGTCCGGACCAAATTCATAATATATAAAAGTTCGGTCGGTTCGGTTATTTCGGTTTTGAAAATTTCAAACCGAACCGAACCGAAGTTATAATTTGGTTTTAAAAAGCAAACCGAACCGAACTATTAAATCGAAAAAACCGGACTGTTTGATCCGATCTAATTCGGTTCGGTCCAAAACCGATTAAACCGGACCCAATGAACACCCCTACATATGACGTACAAGAAATTATAAAAGATAGAGAAAAAAATATCAGTTTTGAGTTGTGAGATGTAAGATGAAGTATAATAAATGGATTAGAATCTCTTAAGCACATGTTAATGTGCTAAGACTGTTAGCCTGCTTCAATCCAAAGAAAAAAAAAGAAAGTATAAATATCTCCATCAAAATTCCAGATATAAACCAAACAAAATTTGCCCTTTTATTAAGAATTTCCAGTCATTTCCTAATTTAGAATAAAAAATAGAAGACCAATCCTATATTCTTTCTACCTCAACATATTATAACAGAAAAAATAAGTAAGAACAAAGAGTAACAACAAAGAAAGAATGGAAGGCATAAATAAATTTAATCACTTTGTGTTGAGGAATTGTGGAGCTTTTTTCAGCTTCTTTCATTATTATTGGTCTCCAACTGCATCAATGGTATAAGAGGTGGCCTGAGTGCACGATCACCTCCATAAGTTGCCCCCATCTTAATAGAATTCGGAAAAATGAGGGAGCTATTGCCATTAATTTTCTCACCAAATCTGTCCTCATTGGGCTCAACTTTAGGTGAACAAGAAAAACTTTGACTATTCTTCATAAATCCCACTGAAGCGCCGTCTCGAGGTAGCGGTACCAGTACCCCCCTCTGCTCCTCATCAGTTGTTGTATAAAACATTTTATCTCTTATGTCGTAGAAGTTTCCGGTTCTCACCTCTTGGGCTAGTGAGCAAGCCCAACAAAATTGCCACTGAATGTAGTCTGTCACTGACGATTGGCCACAGCAATTGGGATTTTCTGGCAATTTAAATCGTTTTCTCATCTGAATCCTCCAAAAGCCCCCATATAGCAATGCGAATATACATAACACAATTCCTGTTATCCCGACAATGTATCGTACTGTGACATTGTCTATTTTAAGCGCAGTTATGGTAAAAATTAGTAGTGGCCCGAGGAGTAACAACGCGAATGAAAATATGTGCACGTACATGTTTCCCATACCTAGCCTCTTCAAGTTCCAACCAAAGACGCAGAAGGTACAAAGAGACGAGAGAATGAAGACGGTTATGTCATCCCAACAATCAAAAAGCCCGCCAATCCACTCAGGGCTAGTCACTGCAACTGTCCGATGGTAAACCGGCATGAGCTCAGTTTGATCAAGTTGGGGTACAGGGGAGTTATGGTTTTCGTGCTGAGACTCTCTTTCAACATGTTCATTGTCTTCTGATGCTAGTTCTCTCTGTTCAGCAAGCGGTCCGAAACGGATAAACAACCTCGCTATAATCAGGGCTGCTGTCCCAATTATGTATCCAAGATTAAGAGGCCAATTTGGTCGGTTATGTCTATTATAAGCCCAAAAAAGCGCACAACAAAAGTACTGAGAGAAACACGTTACGTGAAGAAGAAATGCCACAAATAACATGCACACCCTTTCGTGTGGTTTTGGCCAATTGCTCTTCGAGAAGATAATCCTCACATCCTCTCTATCTTGTGACCGCCATCTTAGAATAAGTACCATATAGTGAAATATTCTCGGGTGTCGAAACACACACATATAAGTAAACAGTGCGTTTAGTATTTGATTTATGACCTCCTTCCATTCTGATCTAGTTGAATTGCTCGGTATTGCGCTATTGAGAGCTCCGATCGATATTAAAACCCAAATTAATAGCCCGATTGCAACAGCTAACAACCATATATGCATGGCAATTTTAGATGGGTCCTTGATCCATTTCTTGATTGATGAATGCGTCATTTGATGAGGGTTTCGTGAGTTATTATTACACTTCAATTGCACAAATGTTGCTCAATTATCTGAATTGACAGAAAGAACAGGTAAATGGTGTTAGAATTTTAGCTAATAAAAAAATAAACTTCTGTAAGAAAAACAAGCAAGATTTAGCTAAAAAGCACTAGACAAAATTGAATAGACATAACGAAGAAGTTCTATTTAGTTTCTATAATATGACCAAAATGTCATAGGAAGAGGACTAAACTGAAACCTAAACAACAATTACAAATGGACTATCCAGAAATAAATTATCTTAGATTATGCGTGGTGAAATTGAAAATCATTTGGTATTTAACCTGCGAAGTCTTGCACGCTGCAATCGATAAAAGGGAAACATGGTACATATTCTTTTATTTTTTAATAAAGGAGAAAATGAGTACTTAAGTTAGTGGAGTTAACGGATTTAAATTAGTGGTACCGGATAAATTATACTATGGATTCTAATATATAAATGGCCTTAAGCATTCTTTTACCAGCAAACAAAGTTAATAATTTGTGATTGGGACCTGGGGAGAGAAAGGAGTTGACTCAGATCATTGCTAACACATACTAAAAATTTAGAAGAAATCTCCAGTCAAAAAGCAGGAAAAAACAAAAAACAAAAACCTACTAGAAAGGCACAATACTCGGGTCAACTTGAATTTATTGACGAAGATGAGAGAGTAGAGGAGACACGTACATGTAATTTTGCAATGAATTATGGTGGTTTCGGTTTAAATTCTTTGGGCAGAACTAGTAACATTATATAGGGGCTTGAAATTGAATGAGGCAGTGTATGAAACAGTTTCACCTTCTCTGCAGTAAAGGAAGAACTTGGTGTGGGTGAAAAGTCAAGAAAGTCCAGTAAGATAAACAGTTAAAAAAATGAGGGTAGAAATGATTAAAACGTGGTAAAGAGAAAAAAAAAAAAAACCACTTCTATCTGAGATCCATGCATGCATACAAGAGAGTAGGTCCTTTTTTTTAACTTTTTATCTGAGTGGAAGCATCCCGAGCAAAGACCTGAATGATTTTTAAACAAAATCTATCGTTGGCAATATCAATTTTTGTTTGTCACATTGATTAATTATACTTGTTGGATCTAGCTGGGATCAGAATTTATTTTTGTTTCCACCTTTTTTATTTTTTTTTCTTATAAGTTTGTTATAGTTGGATTAGTTTAACCATTAACTTTTATTTATCACATTGCTAGTAATAAAATTTTCAAAAGATGCATTTTTATTTTAACTTGAATTTTCTTGTGATCATTACTATATAAACACTTGCGACTTCAGACATTAAACATAACTTGTAAACTAAGTATAAATATTTTTGGGATGTAAGGACCTTATACGTCCATGTCAATAATATTTTCTTGCTTTATATTTACATCAATTACTATGAAATTAAATACATTATAGGCATTTTTGGGTTGCATTAACTTGTATTGACATGTAAATTAAGTAGAAATATTTTTGAGATGCAAATTCGGAACTTAAATTTGTGCGGCAATATTTTTTTTTTTATATATAATTAAGTCAGTTCTTATTAAGTACTAACAAATATCCGAGCAATATAATTAATTGGTTTTAAATCATTGATGAAGTGCTAGAGATGGTACTGCTCTTGGTCTTTTTTTTCTTAAATGCTGATACAGAGAGATAGTGGTAAAATTATATTCATATTTATTTTTATTTTTCTGGATACTGATACGGATTGGAAATTAGATGGATATAAATACAAATTGAATCAGATATTTATAAAAATATAAAAATATTATTAAAAATGTTAAGTTCATAATATTTATTCAATTATAATAGTGAATAACATAATTATTTTATAATATGTATTAAACTTTATAATATATATTTACTATTCTTTATAATATATATTTACTATTCTGATACAGATAATTGAAATGTAAAATTATATATGTATTTATATCCACAAGGATATTAGATATCCATATATAATACGATATTATCAGTTTTTTTTTCATAATTTGTATGAATAAAAAATTCTCCGCCATCCACCCATCCTCCATATCAGACTATTAAATCGACGTTCGCGACATAACGAACTATATTTATAAAAACAACATTTGATATTATTTTATAAAAAAAATAGGGAAGCAAAATGAGACTATTCACATAAAATATGGTTCCAATATCTTATAAACTTTTCTCAAAGCGAGTGTTATTGAATCCTGTGCTAAGGTCAAACTTTTTTCAAATACGATAAAACATGTTCACATATTTTATACGATAAACTTTTTTCAAATACGATAAACTTATTTTATATTCACATAAAATATGGTTCCAATATGTTCCAATACGATATTATCATGTTCTAAGGTCAAACTTTGACCTGTGCTTCTTTGGTAGGAACCAGGTGAGGTGATATGTGAGATATCACTCGCTTTGAGAAAAGTCTACGACTTCACAGGAATATATTGAATCCTTTTTAGATGTGGACTTGCATTTTGTGGCCGTGTTGTTAGTTGTCAACGCAATTAATTGCAAAAATGGTGGTTTCCGGCCGGAGCAGACGCATGATATCTGTCAGGAGGGCAAAAAAATATGTTCAAATAGTTTGTCAGATTCAAACTTATTATTTAACTGAGTACTAAATTTATCAGAATTGGGTTTAAATAGCTTATCGGAATCGGCCAAATTGAATTTGAAACTTAGATTTTTTTGCCATAAGTTATTTTGCACTTAAAAATAATTATAGACAAATAATTATGTCAAACAATTATGCTGGTATTATTTTTCGTAATTTAGTCATTTTTATGCTTTGCTATTAGAAAATCAGAACGAATGAACTGTTAATTTGCATCAAACAATCCTGTCCTTGCCTACGGCACAATTGAAGCCTTTTGTCCTTCAACTAACAATTTAAACGGATAGTTAGTACTAAATAGTAACACCGGCCTAATAAGTTGCGGCCCATTCACTTAGATTCATTGTCCACCTATCAGTAGAGTGGAAAAAACGTGCCGTGCCGTGCCGTGTCGTGACTAACACGTCGTGACTTTGGTCTCGTGCTGTGTTGTGTCGTGACCAAATAAACAGTCACATGTGACGTGCCGTGCTGTGACTAAAATGTGGAGGGGTAGTCACGGCGCACGACCGGTCACGGCATGCGAGTCACGCCATGCCTTGCGTGCCATGTTCAAACGTATCTGGTCACGTTTCTCACATTTAACTATTTTTTCATAATTTAGGTTAGTTTATTCAAAATTCACCATTTGATAAAAACTTAACGGTCATAATTACACGTGACTCGTGTGACCATGTGCTGTGCCGTGACTAGATCTTTTGCGTGACGTGACGTGTCAAATTTTCAAAATATGGTCATGGCACACGAATGGTCACGACATGAAACAGTCACACGTGTCGTGCCGTTCCGTGCCATAACCGTACCGTTCCGTGATGAAGCTGGCTATGCCGTGCCATTTTTTCCACTCTACCTGTCAAAATATTATTCCCCTTCTAACTTTGTTGTTTTCAGTTTTCACACTACCTAGACTGCTATTCAAATACTCAAAACCACAAAATCTCAAACACAAAAAAGCAGAATCTCCCATCTAGGAGAGAATCCATTCAATTCAGACAAAATCTCGATTCAGAGAGGAGCAAACTAATTTTAGGTGGAGCGGGGCAAAGATGAACCGAATCTATTGTTTTCTACTAAATTATAAAATTCAGAGAAGGACAGTTACACCCCCCTTGACTAACGTCAGTCCGCCCCTAATTTCTGGTAAAGCTGAGTGCTTACTGCTGTCTCATGGAACCATGTGTTATGTGAATAGTCTCCTTTTGTGTTCCTATTCTTTATAAAATAATATAAACGTTGTAGTTAGTAAATATAGTTTGTTATCTTTGCGACTATACCCAATTATTCAACAACCAACATAATTTGCGACCATGATAATGAATTATAGTTTACATGGCGAAATAAATAATTTATATTTTTTAACAGAACATGACTGCCTACAAGAGAGAGTCCGGTAGAAATTTTAGATGAATCTGTATTCTATACGGTACTGCAGGAGGTTCAATGAATGGTTTAAATTTAGTATTATAAAAGAAACAGTCAGCCACCTATTTCTGAAATGTACTGTAGCACACCAAATTTGGTTTTGGATGGGTAGTTGTCATTGGAAAACTTGTGCTCACAATTTGATTTTGCAGATTCCCTAGATAAACCTAATCAAATTGCTTTGCTAGTGATATTTTGTGCGTTAAGCTGGACGCTATGGAAGCGTAAAAATGGCCTTATCTTCCAAGATACTAATATAAAAACCATTCGAAATCTAATTTTACTAATCATATCTCTTGTTGATTATTGGGCAGGATATATGGCTAAACGAATCAAATCTGCTATTGCCAATTGGTTATCCGAGGATATCCAGGCCATCCCTCTGCGAGTTTGGGATCCAAATGACCACGAGGTGATTTCGTATTTGGCTGATCATGCTGCTGAACACTTGCATATAGAAGGAGCTGATGGTGATCCAGCCCAGTGAATATATGACCACAACTATTTTTTGTCTAGAAACCTTATTAGAATTTAGTTACCTCTTCCCCAATGTTGGAGGCTTAGTTCTTGTTAATTTCTCTATTACTGTTTTTTGGTGGTTGCTCAAACGTAGAGCTTATGTGTTTTGCAAGATATTAGTTTTGGTGGCTGCTTATAGATTGATGGTAGTATAACTCTAGTAGTATGTAACTAATTAACTTCTCTGTTTTATATATGAAATCGGCACTAGCTGTCTTTTTTTTTTAAATTTTTTTAGTAATTCTACTGGTACCAGAGATGATGCAATTCAATTTAGATGTGGAAATCAATTACAATATTAAGAAATATATTCTAAAAAGTTATTATGCTACGCAAACATAATTTATTTAGTAGATCAAATACTTACTTTTATATATGCAAAAAAATTATTTAGATAAATTGCAAAGAATGCTTTAATTACTTTTTGAAGTAACTAATTTGTTCTGAGTCCGAAGACAAAACAACAAACCATGTTGCTATGATCAGATATACTTTAAAAAAAATTATGTACATGTATCCCTCATAAAGTACATAAATTTTAACGTTTTTGATTTTTAGTTAGACAATATATATCATACTCTAGCTTTGCTCATTTCGGTTAGACAATAAAACTGTATCATACCGTACTCTTTTACATACATGTAATAAAATATGCTTGGAGATCAAATTTTACATTTTTTGGAAATTTTTACTTTTTTTTAGATTTATTGAAAATCGTTGTTTTTTATGGTCCAAATTTGTTTGAAAAACAGCGATTTTCAATAAATCTAAAAAAATAGTAAAAAAAATTTCAAAAAAATATAAAATTTGGTATCCAAGCATATTTTAACATGGAGATCATGTTGAGCGGTTCGGATCGACTGTTTGGACTTTAAAAACGAAGATATAGGATATGAGGCATGGATGAGTTAGGAGGAGATGAAGCACTGGAACCCTCCCCTATATATATGTAATGAATCAGTTATTTTCAAAGTGGTTTAATAAATATTAAAAATTCCAAAAAATATAAAATTTGGTCTCCAAGTACATTTTAATATAGAGATCACATCTAACGCTTGGATCGACTTTTTGGACTTCGAAAATTGAAAAACGACTCTGTTTCATGGGACCTCAGAAACAACTGATTTGATATTAGCCAACCTCTCTCTCTCTCTCCTATATATATATATATAGAGAGAGAGAGAGAGAGAGAGAGAGAGGCTACCATGCTTTGGGAAGCAAACAGCCTATTGTGCTTCCCATTTTGATCCCTTGGATATGCTTCAAGATTTGTGCAGCTAAGATCAGATCTCCTCTTCAATCTTTCGCTTCTTTTGAATTAAAATCAGCTACTGGACATCTCCAGTCCATGAACCAGCGACCCTTTCATCTATCTCTCGCGTCTCTCTCTCTCGCATGCGGAAACGGAGGAAGCAGCGCAAGGCATTGCTGGAAATGGTGCTGCAATCCCAAAGCTGTCGCTCTTCAAAACCAGATCCCCTCCTCTCCTCTCGGTGCACGTCGCCTTCTCCAGCGACGATCTAGGGTTTACCACGCCATATCAACAAAACTGGTAATGTGGTTTGTTTAGTTTTTTTATTGAGATGCTTCCATATCAACAATTGTGGAAAGAATATACCACATCAATAACTGTGGAAACAATGAAAATTTCAAGCCGTGTAGATCCTCATATTATTGAACTTAGAGCATTGAAATTACTCAATTGAAGGAATAAATTATTTGGTCTTTCTATGGCCGTGTAGATCCTCTCTCTCTCTATGGCCTCCCACTCTGAAAGTCATACCGTGCTTCCTTTCTCAGAGCCCATCTTACCGGCGCATCACCACCACTCCGGCAAAAGAAGTGCCCAGGTGCCGGTAAAAGAAGTGGCAAAAGAAATTAATGCATTCCTTGAAGCCAACCCATCGGAAGTCATTACCATATTTATAGAAGATTATGTGACATCTCCTATGGTTATACCAAAGATTATGTGACATCTCCTAGATCGTCGCTGGAGAAGGCGAGGTGCACCGAGAGGAGAAGAGCGCCGTGAGGAGAGGAGGGGATCTGGTCTTGAAGAGCAACGGCTTTGGGTTTGCAGTGCTGTTTCCAGCGACGCCTTGAGCTGCTTCCTCTGTTTCCGCGTTCGAGAGAGAGAGACACGAGAGATAGATGAAATGGTCGTTGGTTCATGGACTGGAGATGTCCAGTAGCTAATTTTAATTCAAAAGCAGCGAAAGATTGAAGAGGGGATTTGATCTTAGCTGCACAAATCTTGAAGCATGTCCAAGAAATCAAAATGGGAAGCACAATAGGCTGTTTGCTTCCCAAAGCATGGTAGCCTCTCTCTCTCTATATATATATATATTTTAATTAGGCAACAAATTTTTTGAGATAGTCTGGGAAAACATCATTGTATAAGCATAAAATTGTTCTATTTAGACATATTTTAGTAACAAAACCAAAATACAAGCATATAGTTGGTATTTTTTTTTTTGTGTTTAATACAAAACTTTAGTTGCAACGAGTAGAACTAGGGTGCTCCTAGGAATACCAAGCACCTTTGTACTTTTAACTCTAAAATCTATCGGATTAACTTCGAACGATGAATCCAAACCATTGAAATCCTTCTACCTTATGAGTGATTCATCTACATGTGAAAATTTTAAAGTTTCGAATTAATTTAGTACAAAGTCAAATGGTCAAAATGCTTCCAAAAAATGAATGCATTAAAATTAATTTAGAAACCTTCTAATTTTGACCACTTGACTTTATACTAAATTAATTCGAAACTTTAAAATTTTCACATGTAGACGCATCACTCGTAAGGTAGAATGATTTCAACAGTTTGGATTCGTTGTTCGAAGTTAATCCGATAGATTTTAGAGTTAAAAGTACAAAGAAGCTTGTACTCTTAGGAGCACCCAGTTCTACTCAATTGGAACTCTTTGTTGTCATTGTACCATATAAAACATAACTAGCAATATCAATCAAGAGAAATTATATAGAAACGATGTTATACTGATATGGCGGTAGAGAATTATCAAGAAAATGACAATATATCATCAGAAGCCTAATAAAATATGCTTAGATTTCTAGTTCATTTCAACTTTCTCATATATATAAAATCCAAAATAAACTTGGTATGGATTCAACACATACCTCATGAAGTGTAATTAACCATTACGCACTCAATTCATTCATGATAATTTTTCTAGTAAAAAATAAACTTGGGTATTATTGATTTGTATATGTTCACCTGTCATTTTATTGCAGATGTAATTAAATTGGTTAATTTGGCAATATTGAAAATGTCATGATTTTATTGATTGAATGAACAATGGAATAGCATAATATTCTCATTAATGCATATTTTTTTATTTGAAAAACTTGATTAAAAAATTTGTTGTCTAATTGAAAAACATATATCCGATATATATGTCGTTCAACTAAAAAAAATGTTATATGCATGTAAAAGTATTGTTGCTAGGGGTGTCAACGGGTACGGTAAGAGTCGGGTGGACGAATTTTCATACCTGTACTCGTAACAAATTGTTCTTATCCGTACCTTATATTTTCCCGCTACAAATTATCTTACTCATATCCTATCCTTACCCGTTATGGTTGTCGGATAATGAAACGGTAGCGGATAAATAACGGGTAATACAAATATAATAATAATTTTTGTTATTTATTAAATAAAATATTAAAACATATAGATTCATTTCATACATGTATAGTATTTTATTGAATTTTTTTTTCTGAACATGCTAAGCGCAAGTAAACTAATTAAAGTACTCGTTTCAATCATTTTTAATATATATATAGTCCGGCTAATGTCATAACGTTATAATTTCAGCCTAAGTTATAACGAGTCATTTTTCGCGATTACAAAGTCTGAACAGTCGATCCGAACCGCTCAACATGATCTCCATATTAAAATGTGGTTGGAGATCAAATTTTATAATTTTTGAAATTTTTTTTACTATTTTTTTAGATAGATTCAAAATCTCTGTTTTGGATGGTCCAAAATTATCTGAAAACTGACTCGTTATATACAGATATATACATATATATATGTATACACACACACACACACACACATATGTATATATATATATACATACATATATGTGTGTGTGTGTGTGTGTGTGTGTGTGTATAGTAGTAGTAGAACTAGGGTGCTCCTAAGTTCACCATGTCTCTTTGTGAACTCAACTTTAAAAGCTATCAGATTGACTTCAAATAACTAATCCAAACCGTTGAAATCCTTCTATCTTACGAGTGATATGTCTACATGTAAAAAAAATTAAATTTGAAATAAAAATTTTATAGAGTCAAGTAGTCAAAAGGTTTCCAAAAATTGAATACATTGAAATTGATTTATAAACCTTCTAATTTTGACTAATTGACTTTATATTAAATTAATTCGAAATTTTAAAATTTTCATATGTAGACGCATCACTCATAAGGTAGAAGGATTTCAACGGTTTGGATTCATCGTTTAAAATTAATCCGATAGGTTTTAGAGTTGAGTTCACAAAGGTGTTTGGTGAACTTAGGAGCACCCTAATTCTACTATATATATATATATGACGAGGTTCAAATGCACCCAATTTTTGTCCTCCCATTTGCTCCCAATCATTTATCTTCTTTATCTTCATTTTCAAAGTCCGAATAGTCGACCCGAACTGTTCAACATGATCTTCATAATAAAATATGCCTGGAGACCAAATTTTATATTTTTTGGAATTTTTTTTACTATTTTTTAAGATAGGTACAAAATCATTATTTTAAGGAGATTCTGGACCATCCGATAAAGTGATTTTGTACCTATCTTAAAAAATAGTAAAAAAATTCCAAAAAATATAAAATTTGGTCTCAAAGCATATTTTATTATGAAGGTCACGTTGAACGGTTCGGATCAACTATTCGGACTTTAAAAATGAAGATAAAGGATTGGATGCAAATGGGAGCATGGAAATTTGGGTGCATTGGAACCTCCTATATATAAAGGAGGGTTCTAATGCACCCAAAATTCTATACTCCCATTTGAACCCAATTCTTTATCTCTATTTTTTCAGATTAAATCTAAACGTATGAATTTTATACTAATTTTTTCAGATTAAAAATTTTTTTTTTACCTGATTTCACGGTGGAAAGGGCGACGGATTGGAGGGCGGTGGGGAGGCCGATGCGTGAGGTGGGGTCGGAGTAGCTATCGCTGAGGGAGTAGGGTTCGTCGCTGAGGGACGAGGCTAGCGGACGAGCGGACAGAAAGCGGAGAAATGATGGTCCGCGTGAAGATGAATATTGCTCGAACGGATTAAAATTTCCCGTTCCTGATGGACGGACAGGATTTTCCCGTCCCTTAAATTTTTTTTTTTCGTTTGTTAAGTGATTAATTGAAGGCCGGATTAAGATTATAAAGGACGTTGAATTTTTTCCCGTCCCTAAGGACAGGATAAATTTTCCCGGTTTTATGGCTTTTGAAAATAATCTCAATTCAATCCCCTTTTCCGATATTTTTTTTAAATTAATTTCGATTATTAAAAAAATCGGAAGAGGTTTTCTAAGGGTCCTGAATATTAGGGGTGCACTTGTGCAAACGGGGATTCGAATAAGTATACTTCACTGAATTAGACAAACTATATTTTATAAATACTACATTTGATATTATTTTATAAAATAAAAAATAGGGAAACAAAAGGAGACCATTAACATAAAATATGGTTCCAATATGTTGTAGACTTTTCTCAAAGCGAGTGATATCTCAAAGCGAGTATTTTGAAGGAAGAAGTGAATTAGCTGATATCATGTTCTAAGGTCAAACTTTGACCTGTGCTTCTTTAATTTTTGAGCATTTCATTTCAGGAATAGAGGAACCAGGGGAGGTGATATGAGATATCACTCGCTTTCAAAAAAGTAGACTGACTTCACAAGAATATATTGAATCTTTTTTGGATATGGACATGCATTTTGTGGCGTGCTGTCAAAGTTGTCAACGCAATTAACGGCAAAAATGGTTGTTTTTGGCAGGGCGTATGCAGAATTTCTCCCAAAGAGGATAAAAATCAAGTTAAAATAGTTTATCAGACTCAAATCCATTAATTAAATGAATACTAAATTTATGAGAATTAGGTTCAAATAGCTTATCGAAATCGGCCGAATTGAATCAGAAACTCATATTTTTTTTTTTTTTTTGGCATAAGCTATTTTGCAATTAAAAATAATTATGCTGGTATTATTTTTTCGTAATTTAATTATTTTTATTCTTTGCTATTATAAAATCTGAAAATAAAGAGGAATGAATTGTTAATTTGCCTCAAACAACATTGTTCTTGCCTACGGCCCAATTGAAGCCTTTTGTTCTTCAACTAACAATATAAAAGAAAAATAAGTACTAAATAATAACACAGGCCTAATGAATTGCGGCTCATTTACTTAGATTAATTGTACCACCTGTCAGAATATTATGCCCCGTCTAATTTTGTTGTTTTCAGTTTTCACGCTACCTAGGCTGCTACTCAAAGACTCAAATCACAAAATCTCGAAAACAAAAAAAGCAGAATCTCCCATCTTGGAGATAATCAGTTCGATTCAGACAAAATCTCAATTCAGGAAGGAGTAAACTAATTTTCAAATAGAGACAAATAAAAATCGAGTCTATTTTTTTCTACTAAATTTTAAAATTTAGGAGAGAGCAGTCACCCCTAGACCAAAGTGGGTCTGCCCCTGGTTTTTGGTAAAGCTGAGTCCTTATTGTTGTCTCATGGAACAATGTGTTATGTGAATAGTCTCCTTTTGTTTCCCTGTTCTTTATAAAATAACATCAAACGTTGTAGTTAAGAAATATAGTTTGTTATCTTTCCGACTATACCCAATTATTCAACAACCAACATAATTTGCGACCATGATCATAAATTGTAGTTTTTTAACGGAACATGATTGCCTACAAGACAGAGACAGGCCAAAAATTTAGATAAATCTGCATTCTCTGTCTGGTATCAGAGGTGACCCAAATTCATTTTAGATGTGGAGATCAATTTAATATTAAGAAAAAAAATATTCTAAAAAGTTATTTGTTCGAGATTTTTATTAATAACCAAAAAATATATATATATATATATTATTAATAACCAGATCCCCAAAATATTTTTACCCATGCCCAAACCGCCCTCCCATGGGGCGGTTTAACCCCCAACCCGCCCCCCATGGGGCGGTTTAGTAATATATTTTTTTTAATGCGATGATGTTTATAATTTATGTATTTGTTTATATTTTTAAGTGAACAAAATAATCAAATAACGTCTAATCAACATAAAATATGTAAACGAAAACAAAGTGAATAAAATAAGCAAATAACGTCTAATCAACATAAAATATAGAAACGGAAATATAAAAATACTACGTCAGGTCTACAATATGAAATATAAAAAACTAGCGACGACGACGAGGAGGACCGGACGAAGGGCTGATCGGCAAACCGGAAGACAAAATTAAATTCATAAATTTGGTTTGCTAGAGCATGTACCTTCCAGTCCTTGAAATCAAACCGGAAGACAAAATGCTTGTATGAGACTTCTCCTGTGGCAATTGCACTTGCTACTGGTGCATTTCTCAGTGCTGAAAAGTATTTTTTAACATAAAAAAATTCAATTAAGATACTAAAAATCTTAAACTTATTTTTTGAGGCACTAAACGACGTTTTTTGGCGATTCTGATTTTTCCGGATACCTGAGGTATACCCCAGGGTGACGGTCACCACCGTCTTCTCCTCCCCTTTCCGAATTGGGGTCATACGCGCCAATCCGACTTTCCTAGCAAAAGTTATGGACCGTTTAAAGTTTTTTTAAAAAAAATGATGCTTCCAGTCCATTTTTTGACACCACTGGGACTTGAACCCAGTTCCCTTGGGTGAGAGTCACACACTCTAACCAATATACTACAAAGTTTTTCATGTTACAATATTGAATCTATATATAATATATACATAGAATAAAACAGTAGTCTTTCATGTTACAATTATTTTAAAGCAATTTTTTTAAGTAATTAATGATATATATTTTTTTAAATAATCTTATTAAGTAAGATTGAAAAAAAAATAATATATTTTAAGATTTTGAAAAACAATTTGAGGACATAAGTAAGTAAGATTGAACATTTTTGTTTGCTATTGTAATGTTTTGTATGTGCATAAAGAAAATAATAAAGGAATGTGCCAATGAACACTGAAGTGAAGCACATAAAGGTTGTGAATCAAAATCAACGATCTAGTCGACCAAATTAAAGCACTTGCCATGAGGAGGTACTAATAGATTACTGATCAGAGATGTTACTTCTCCTTTCTTTTAATTTCATATTATTTTTAGTCATTAATTTCATATCTATAATTTCAAACAAATACATTCATTATTTAGATTGAAAATTCAAATCCTAAAAAAAAATAAAAAAAAATTAGACCGCCCCTCTGGGCACAATGCGGGAGGACATGCATATGGATGATTCTGATGACGAGGAGGACATGCATGTGGATCTGACTCATAACGAGGATCCTCCACAGCCACGAAGGAGGTGTGTGCAGCGACAAAGGACCCGTGTGCAGCCGCCGAGGGCGTGCGGGCCGGCTCCCAGACTATCACTGTCCGGTCCTCCTCGTCGTCGTCACTAGTTTTTTATATTTCATATTGTAGACCTGACGTTGTATTTTTATATTTCCGTTTCTATATTTTATGTTGATTAGACGTTATTTGCTGATTTTATTCACTCTGTTTTCGTTTCTATATTTTATGTTGATCAGACGTTATTTGATTATTTTGTTCACTTAAAAATATAAACAAATACATAATATTACAAAATACATAAATTATAAACATCATCGCCGCATTAAAAAAAAAAAAATTTACTAAACCGCCCCATGGCGAAGCGGTTTGGGCATGGGTAAAAATATTTTGGGAATCTGGTTATTAATAATATATATTTTTTTTGACTTTTCACCCACATCAAGTTCTTCTTTTACTGCAG